>ML812033.1:41776-77547 GCA_009831015.1 Picea engelmannii | reverse complement strand
AACAACAAAGCCCAAATTTTGAGCCCGCCAGACCGATAACCCGCGATCCAAAAAGTGCCTAAGTATGGAATGAGGACTCTGTGCATGCTCTATAAAATCTCATGCCCATACTTTATAAAAGTACATATTTGGTATCTATAAAAGTTGATATGTACTTTATAAAAGTACATATTTTGTATGTATACGTTATGGTGTCCAGGAACCTATAATTTGATAAATTTCAATTTCTTTTGTGTCCAGGAGGCCTTGTTTTAAAGAAAACTAATTCGTTAATGCTATTTTTTTTGTGTTTTTGTCCACGAACCTATGTAACAGACGTTACTACTATTCTATTGTATGCTAATTTTTTTGTGTCCAAGAACCTTTTAAATGTAATACTATTGTACACTAATTTTTTTTGTCCACGCTCCTTTTAAATCTTGCCTGTACTATCAAACTTAGATACTAAGAACCTTCGTTGATGTAGCAAACATTAAAATTTTTGATAAATTTCAAATAAAACTAATTCGGGAATACTAAATTCTGCATGGATACCACATGTACTGCAACTTGCAACCCACGTGTCTGTACACACTCGCATATACTCTCATTCCAACCTGGTAGGGACTATGCTGCCATGCAACACTTGTTTGAATCGTTTTTAGTTGCAATTGTTTATAATAGTTTTGTTGTTAGTAGTTGTAAGCAAGATGGTCCTTCCAAAAAGGTATTCCAAAAATTTGTTGCAAAGGTTTATCACAAGGTAATGACATTCTCTCCTAAGGATACTCTTATTGATATTTTTATCTTCAAGAATGATTAAATCTATAATTTATGTAAAAAACATGTATTATTTGGTTACCTTGATGATCGTGTATCTCTAGAGGCCATGATCAAGGAGGTATGGGGACCACAAGGTTGGTAATACTATAACATCAACATCTTAATTAAAAGTCTTTTTTTCTTTTTTCAGTCCTTGATGTTATCATTGTTGATGATCCATGTGTATATTGCAATACCCTTGTTGTATTTTTTCTATGGGTTGAGAATTTCTTAGTCGAACAAACCACCTATTTCTATTGCTTTGTGTGGGCTCAATTTCCTAGCCTTCCCATGAAATTGTGTGCCTTTCTCGAGTGCGTTTATGCATTGATATGTGGCTTTATCTTTCATGAACCTCTTTGTTGTGTTAACCTTATACACCATAAAAGGGTGTAGTTAAAAGCTAACATGTCAAAAGACCTCATGGAGTTTGTTATAGTCTAGTCAGGGAATAAGATGATTAAGTATCTTGTGTATTATATTAATATACCTAACACTTGCTTTCGATTTCAAAACCCGAATCACAGGATTTGTCACGGTCCACTCATGGCTAAGCTAGACCAACTCGCAACCCCAACCTTCCATACTCTTCATGATCAGACACAACTATTTACTCAAGCCACTAAAAGATTTGAGGGAGGATGGGATTAAGTAGTGCATGGGAACTACCAAAACAAGTTTGTTGTAGCCCAAAAGGCTTAGCCTAGAAAGTGAGTCACATGTAGTGTGTCAACACCTACTAAGCCCGTAGACTTAGAAATTGGGAAGGAGGTGGTGCAGCCCTCTTAAAACACCTCCTCTTTAGGAGGTAGCTAGAGGGTCCACATTCCACCTCCCCATTTGAACCCCTAGGTATACTCAAACCTCGAGGTTGCTCAAAAAGAAACCTAAGGTTTGCACACAAGAAGAATGGTTTTATTCCTTTATCATCAAAAGCACAATGACTTTGAATGCCTATGAGGTCTTGTCTAGGTTGGGTGACAATGGTCGTGAAGATCAAATTAACTATATCATTATCATTTTCCAATGAAGATATATTGATATATTGTGTATCTAAGAACTAAAAATTTATGTGTTCTTATTTAAAACTACTTTAATTGTATTTGGCTACATGTGTTCACTTTTTTTATGAATCACGAAGAGGGTAACGATCGAGTGGTGACATTAGTCTCACTCTTGTTTGCCTCCTTAGTCATAGGCTAGGGAACTAACCCCTCATAGAGATTGGTTTGGATATTATTAAATTTGGACAAAAAAATCTCAAGTTTGACCAATATTTAGGCATCCAATGACATTGAAGAGCATACTCTTTTATTGAACTAGGTGGTTGGTGAATTCCCATAAGCCCACTAGTTGGTGTGGAAATTGTAATGTAGTGAAGGCTTGGGAAGACAAAGATGGCATGCTCCCAAATAGATTGCTTTGAGGCTGTAAACTTGCTTAGAATGCCCTCAAGATCAATCTTGGGTTGTATAACGCCCAAAAAATAGAAAGAAAGAGTAATCTAATGATGGTTTACATGGTCCAACTTTTAAAAAGGAAATTTAAGAGTTCTTAAGAGATTAGATCGATCCATGTTGTTTGGGCATAATACCTTCTACTTCAACTACAACCATGCAAGGCATGTCCAAGCTTTGGGAAATATCACTCTTTCATACCACAAATCTATGAGTTCTTAAAAGATTAGACCGGTCCATGTTGCTTGGGCATAATACCTTCTACTTCAACTACAACCACGCAAGGCATGTCCAAGCTTTGGGAAATATCACTATTTCATACCACCAATCTATTTATTTCTCTTTGTCTAGGGAAGTTGTTACACATCAAAATTACTCACTTCAATGATGACCTATTGTCATCGTTACAAGTGTCGCATTTTGGCCACAAGTGTCGTAGACATCATACAATCATCTTGTCTATGTCGTGTCTCGAACGACATCACAAGGACACTTCAAAGACTGGTTTAAGAAGGAGAAATCATTTGATGAAGAGTACAAAGCTTTTGCCATGAAAAAACCCACTTAAAAATGAATTTTGAAGGCCAAGGCTCCCCTACCCACTGTCAGGGAGTGCCAACGCTCCTTACCCTTCTTTGGGGGAGCGTTCCAGCACTCTGTGCACCCTTCTGGGGGAGCACTGGGATTTTTTAAGGAAATTTTGGGCAACACTCCCCTATCCACTGTCAGGGAGTGCCAACGCTCCCTACCCTTCTTTGGGGGAGCGTTGCAACACTCTATGCCCCATTCTGAGGGAGCGTTGGGCTGTTTGAGGAAATCTTGGGCCGTTTAGGAAAATCAGGGAAAAATCCCCCTCATCTTTGGAGTTGGTTGGATTCGAATCTGAGGTTAAGGCTGGATCTTAGGGAAGATCCACAACTGATGGAGAAGGATCCTCAACCTATCCCATGAATATCTAAGGTGGTTGGGTCTCTCCAAGCTTATATAAGGAGGCCTTCTCATGGTGAAACAAAATGAGAGATTGAGAAATACCTAACTTATGATCTCATGAGGAAGGGGGGACATTGAAGGCACCAAACTTATGATCTCATAAGGGAGATAATCAATGAAGCATAGTCATTTTGTTTGTGGATCATTTGAGCAAGGGGTTGGACAAGGAGAGCTTGGTGAGGCTGCTACAACTTCATCAAAGGTATGTAAGTATTGCTATCGAGTTCTCATTAATACATGTGCTTGTCTTGTTTCTTTCAAGGTTGTGTATGCCTACATGAACTTGTCTTTGATAGATGGATCTAGTTTTGAATTAATCATGGTAGAATAGGAAGTTGTTTTGTCTTTACTGTTATTGGATTGCAGGACTTGTTGAAGAGCTTGGGGATCAAGGTTCAACTTGGACTGGGCAAGGAAAAACATCGTAAAAAGGTACATCGTCTTCCTTTTCTCTATTTGATTGACTTAGCTAGGTTTAAAAGGATGTCAGTGACCAAAGTTAGCACCTTTCCGTCTTGATCTTAGAGTTTAGGGTTCAAGAGGAAATCCACTTGTCCACAGGGGGATTTTCCTGTAACAGAAGCTAATAAAATTTGAATGCATAAGACATGATTTCTATTAAATGTGTCTCATTTACAAAAATAAAGTTGTATTACAATGTTATAAGTTTTTGGAATGATTTCTTACCCATACGTGTAGGTGAAGATGGTTGGATTGTTTGATGGGAGGATGTCATTGCACATATTACCTCATTTTGGGGTTATATATTACAAATCACCTCAATATGGAAAAATTGACATAATTTTGTGAAAGAAGAACTAGAAAAAGACATGTAATGGCTTCAATCTAGCCCCTTTGATGAGGGAACATAAACTAGGTAAATCAAACTTTGGCACTTCCTCAATGTGGACAAAGTTCATTGAGACTAGAGGGCTCAATTGAGAACCTACCTCCACTAGTTTAAAACAATGGATTGGCTAAGGAAGAACATTTTCAAGGCCTTGGCAACTAAGAAAGCTTCTGAAAGAAAATATTTATAGTGAAGGTGGTCAATTAACAAGTCACTAAGCAAGATGATATCAATGAAAAGTTCTCCAACCATTATAGATTGTTTTAATCACAATGCCTTGTGGAGGAATGTAGGGTGGCCATGCAAATATGTATTTACATGGTCACTCTTCAACTTTCCTGGCAATATGAAAGAATGTGTGAGTTGTCATCGACTTTAGATGAGTTGACAACTACTCCCATGTAGATGGTTGAGGATGAGGCATTGGGATTAGACAACATCCTGTGTGGACTTTATAGACCTTGATCCCATGAGGCCTTATAAAATTCACATAGAAAACAATCCACCCTCAATGACTTATCTTCAACCATCACAAAAGTTGTCATTTCATTCAAAGTCAATAATAACTCACACATTTTTTTTGTGTGTCATTGATATTAAAAGAGGGACCACATCAAAACAAGTTTACATGGCCACTAAACATTGCTTTGTGAGGCCTTGAGAATGAAACACTAGTATACAATGGCCATGGAACTCTTCCTCAATATCCTCTTACTTGGTGAGTCATCCATGGGTTGTCTTCACCACATATTTTTCTCATAATCTTCCTTCGCTACCAATCCCTTGATAAAGTCCTTGGTCAATCAATTCCTAATTATAGGGCAGTGAAGACAAGCTCTACACTCATACCCATGAACTCAAGGACCTTTTCCAACCTCAAGGAAGCACTAAATTTTGGCAAGCTTGGCTTACACTTTTTCATCAAAAGGGTTGGACCATAGTTGTTAATTTATGTGTTGCAATTCTTCTTTCATAGCCTTGTGTTGCTTACATTGGATTAGGTGTTTTGTCCTCTGCACCCCTTAGAAAGGAGGCATTGTATGCAATTGTAATGTACCCAACCATCCAAGCTAGGTCTCATCACTGCAGAAAATGACTTAGCTTGCTAAATACAAATTTAAAAATGCCCCATACATATAAAAGAAAATCAAGGGTCAATAAGCCCATAAAAATTACAACGACAACATATTGATTTACCCAACATCTAACAACATATATAAAACGTGAATGCATCTAATAACAAACAACAAACACACAACATTCAAATAAAACATTTACACAGTAGAAAAATCATAGTAAACACAACATAAACCTATATGTTTAGATAAATAACCAACGAGTTGCATACAAAGGACAAACCTCCCAACCATAGGCGTTATTGTTCATTTTCTCTCAACAACAGGCCAACCCCGAGTTGAGGCTGAGTCCACAAGGATATTTGGCCCTATGGTTGTCCACTCTCCACATTCAACAACCCAAAACCCAGGTTCTACTCCTACAGTAGTTCCAATCCACCAACTCTCTCTTCCCCACAACCTGCACAACCCAAGGAATGTACCCCCTTCACTACTCATAGTCCCTCGGGTTGTACCATTCATTTATCCGGGCTTTTAGTGCACTTAGTTGGATAGTAATATCTCAATCAAGGACTTCATGAACTCTTAATTGCCTCATGAGTGTTCACAATAGCCTTAACAAGGCTCTTGAGCCATTTCCTCAACATGAAAATGAACTACAAGCTTGCAGTCTATTTTACAAGCACACAGGCGACATTTCCAACCTAAAACATAGCCAAACAATTGTTGTGTTTAAGCATAGCATGGTTGGTGCTCTTCCCAGCACTTAACTCCTCTCTTGTTGTCCAAAATTTGCATGCAAAAACTTAACTCCTTGTCCATACGAAATTCCTTTTCCTCAAGCCAGTTGACTGGTCACTCTGCCAATGTATTTTACTTCAACCCCATTTTCCCTGATAACTATAGGATGTGACTCCTCACACCCACCCTCTTACATGAAATAAATGATTGGCTTTGGGAACACTCAATCAACAAATAGAAGGTTATACACAAAGATAATAATTTCAGGAATATGGGTTGGATTAATACCCATGAATATTTCCCCCTTGCACCCCTCTCTCTTGTGGAATCATAGCCCCCCCATCATTTTCATCCCTCTCGTATCACAACCAACAACTACTACTTTTATTAATCATTTCAACGTTCATAATATACAATTCGGCCCCCGACCATATTAATCAATATGGGTTATTTGCCCCAATCATATCGGCTCGCCAGCCTAATTTACATTTATATAGTTACATTACAATTTGTGGGGATTAAAACTGGAGATGTTACATTCCCCTCCTCCTTATTTTTGCACTGCCCCCAGTGCACAACACCATGAAGTGTACATTCATTTTACAATTCTAGCTCTCTAGCCATTAATAAACATATAGGTTCCCTAGCCTAATATCACACAAGCATTCTAGCCTAAATATAAATACATAGGCACCCCAACCCCAAAACCCTAAACACATGGGTGCTTTGGCCTCAAAACATAAATACATAACCCATTGGCATTCTCCCACATCTATCCTGATTTCCACCTGTTAGTGATTATTTCCGTCTTAGGCACAAAAGTACCCAGGTCTGCAGGTTGCACAGGAAGCGCCCAAGCGCAGCGCGGGAGGAACCCTTTTTTTTTCGGTAGCAAGTCAAGCGAGCGGGCAAAATATCGTCAGCAGCATCCAAGATCTATTTACAAAGCAGATCGACGGTCATCGGGTGCTCGGAGCTACCGTGTTGCTCGAGGTTTAGCGCTAGAGGGAGCACCAATAGTTCAAATCAGACTTGGGTCGTCCGATCAAATTGGGACAGGTGGCAACCAGTTGGCGTATCGGGGATCGACGTTTCGAAAGTCAAGGAGACGTCTGTTCATTACAGTTGAAATCGCCGATCAGGGAAACGCCGAAAGCGCCTTTGGCGCCGAGCCTACGGTCTTAGCCCTAGGTCTTATCAAGTGAGCCTGTGAAGGGGGGACAACCCCTTTGTAATAGCGAAGCTACCCCGATCGTTCATCTCAAGGACACGCGACACGCATCCGTGCCATGTCGGCGTTCGGGAGTTTGAGCGGTAAGCGCTCCTTGCCTTTTCGTATTTCGAAACCCCGAACCCCGAAAGGCCGATAGCGCCCAGAATCAGGCCCGTGGTTTTGGCGCCTGGTCATAAAGGAACAAGTCTAGAGGAGGGACGCTAATGTTCAGCCTTTAGCCACTCGAGCCCCAAAGCGCTGTAAGCAGTCTCAGTCGTTCATTTTGTGGGAAACACGTGGCGACCGTTAGGCCCTCCGGCTTTTCGCCCATCGCGACTTTGAAAGAGTAAAGTCCTGTTCCTTTCACATCCGTGAACCCCAAAGCGCCAACAACACTCTGGAAAATAGGCGTAGGGTCGCGGCCCATGGTCATTCGAGAAAGTAGGAAGGACTATAAAAAAGGGGGGCCAAAAGTGCCGAGTCGAGTCTCAGAAGGTGGACACTGTGTTTTTCAGAGGTTGGTTCGACGGGATCAAGAGCCCGGTACCTGCTGGAATTGAATGAGGAAGAGAGAGGGTGGGTGAAACCTCGCCTCACTCATTTATTGCAAGAGTATGGATGTCCTAGCTAAAAGTCTACCCAAGATGGTCCTCTGCACTGGTTCTTTTCATGAAAGCCACGCCGAGTCTTCAACTTGCTAGGGAAGCCTGCATACACTAATTCAATATTTAAGGGCTCAACTACCCCCTGGCACGAGCCATGCAGAATTAAGGTGGCGTGTGACGGGAGAATGCAGGCTAGATTTGATTGAGGAGACGCTATACATTGAAGGTCCTGGGACGCCTCTGCTGGGCGAAATGGGGGGAAAAGTATATGTAGGCATTTTTTGCCATTTTTGTAGGTATCGATGGTAGAGCAGAGCTCCCGATTGTAAAGTTTTACTACAGACTGTACTTCTCTGATTATGCATCTGTATATGAGATTTCTTGCTTTATGACAGACAGTCTTTCTTACTTCATCTAGTTTTCGTCTCATGCTAAGAGAGTTCGTGAACGAATGATTCGTGCAGATCATTGCAATTATGTCATGATAAAGGATTTATTTATGCATTATTGTATTCTCTGGTTTTTTGTGTTTGAGCGCAAGAAGATCTTGTGTTTGGATGACTTCTTCTACAGTCTGCTAGAAACCTGATGTTTACTCCAGACCTTCACCTCTCTCTGATATAAGTCTTCCCCCTACTCACCCTTACTACACCTCACTGTCTGAAGTTCATGCAAGACCTCACCTGCCCATGCATTCTTGGCCTAGTTCCGGAGTTAGAACCACATCGTCCGAGTTTACCTCCATTCGATCACTCCTTTTTATACCCATTACAAACTATCGTGACATAAAACTGATGGGCGTCGGGCTCTGCTCCTGCAAGCAATCTAGGAGTGACTTCCATCGCCAACATTTCTAGTGCCATTGTCAGGGACGAAGTTGAAGATTTTCCCCGGATTTGAACGACATTGAGCCTCTGAATCCTGAAGGTGCATCGAGTATCAGAGCCTTTGAAGATTGCTGCTGTGCACCTGGCGACTCCCTTGTGACGACTCCACTGTGGCGAACCTACCGCGTCAACTGTGGCTTTCAAAGGCAGACACACGCGGTCCCATCCTCAGCTACCTCTAGCTACACCTGGAACTGATCGGAAGGTGGCTCTCGATAAAGGAAAAACCTCTGAAGGAGAAGTTTCCGCCGAACCAGGTAATCCGTTGTCTCCCTTTGTGGAAACTCCATTTTCTCCGCCGCGATTCCATGGCAGACCGTCGTCTGAAGTTTCCCGTTTCTTGAATTTCGGGAGTGTTCCTGTTGAGGTTTCCCCCCCTGGTCTGGGATTAGCGGGAGAAATCCTCGTCACTCCCGTCTCCTCTGAAGTCGTATCCTGGCGTAGACCTGCGACCACATAAGATTTCCCCACTCCAAGCTTTACCGCTTCTCCTCTTGTCGCGGTCACCGCCTCTCCATAGAGAGAAGTATCCGTCGGCTTAAGCTCACTATCCTTCTCTCTTAATCCCCTGTTGTTTCCCACTCCCCTTAGAAGCCCATCCCTAGTATCCCCATTTCGAACTCCTTCTCCTCTGAGTTCTCCTCCGCATAATATCCCTATGGCTAGACCAAATCCCCCTATGACCAGAATGGAGGCCATTATAGCCGCTAGGTACGCTCCCCTCGTGCTACCTCAACCGCTTAATGCCCTTCCAACAGACGATTACCTCAAGCAGCTGCCCAAGTTTACATACAAGGGGGACATATCTGCAGAAGAGCACCTGGAAGCCTTTTATAGTTTTACAGATGATAATGTCATCATGCACGCAGATGTATGGATGAGGATTTTTGTCCATAGCCTTCAAGGCGAAGCTAGAAAATGGTTCAAGGCCCTGCCTCCTGGATCTATCAATGGGATAGAAGCGTTGGATGGTGCCTTTCTGAGACAGTGGGGAGATAAAAAAGATTTCGTGTATTACATGACAAAGTTTGGGTCTTTGAAGAGAAAAGAAGGAGAGTCCGTCTCTGATTTTTCCAAGAGATTCAATAAAATGTACAACAGAATCCCAGCTGAGATAAAACCCTCCGAAGCCTCTGCAAAGATCACTTATGCTAGCGCCTTTGATCCTGATTTCTGCCTCCTGTTGAGGGAAAGGAGAGCAACTACGCTGGCCCACATGCAGGATGCAGCCGTGGAGGTAGAATCTAATATATTGGCCACTGACCGACTCAGGAATACTGTTGGTAGAAACATATCTAGGCAGAGGCCTGAAGCTTCCCCATCTAGTTCTTCTCCCCTGCCCCTCCAGACAGATGAGACAGCAAGAGCGCTAAAATCACTTTCTGCCAGGATGGAAAGGTGGGAAGTAGAAGGGAAACCCATCTACAGAAATCCCCAAAAGGCAGATAGTAGGGGTTTCAGGAAGCCTAATAACAATGTGCCACAGGTTTTTCCTAGGGAACAAAGGAGCAGGGATAGAGACGATTAGAGGATTCAGACCCCTCTCCAGAACAACCTAGTTTCTCACGAAGAAGTGGAGGAGGTGGATGAACTCGACCCCGAGATCCATTGCATTGAGGACACGTCCCCGTTTCCTCATCTGACTCAATCTACATATGAAGAATCCCTTATCAACGCTCAAATCAACGAGTTGAGTAGAGGGGAAAGAGTTGGCAACACTCCTAATAGATATAATCTCAGGTCGAGGAGGAAAGAAGGAAATTTTGATAACCAGGATCAGTCCCCCATAGCGGAGAGGCCTACTAAAGCTGCAACAGCCACTACTAAAGAAAAGAAAGCTCAAAATGTTTCGCCAGCAGCCAAAGAACCTGTCACTGAGGTAAGGGAAGTTCCTAGGTCTGTTCCTTCCTTCAATTTTGAACATGAGATTCAGAAGATTAGAATACTTGTACCCCTGTCTGAACTAGTGAAAAATGAAGATTTCAAGAGGTCCCTCTCCAAGCTGTTGCAGTCCAACCCCCCTCAGCCTTCCACCGACTCAATAAATCTCCAAGATGAAAGGCCGACAGTTGTCTTAGGGCTCATGCTAGAAGATAGAGATGACTCATCCCCTCCCTTCTACACATCCCTGAACATACATGATAAAGTGTTGCATAACTGCCTCATGGATTTAGGGGCTTCCCATAACCTTATGCCCAAAATAGTAATGGAGGAATTGGGACTGGAGGTGACGAAAACTTATCATGACTTGTATTCTTTCGACTCAAGGAGGGTGCAGTGTCTGGGAGTCATCAAAGACCTGGTGGTTTCCTTGTTTCAGCTGCCCATGAAGAGCGTGATCATGGATATTGTGGTAGCTGATGTTCCCCCCAAGTTCGGCATGTTGTTGTCTCGATCTTGGATTAAAAAGCTTGGGGGAACTCTGCAGATGGATCTCACGTATGCCACCATTCCAGTTTTCGGAGGGGAACAAAAGAGGTTATATAGAGAAGCTCAGCTGGCCTACATTGTCAGTGATGAAGTGAACCCCACCAATCACCCCATCTTTGCAATTGACACCGATTTGGGGTCTAGCCTATTGCAGCTCACTGATGCTCCTGAAGACCCTTTCCAGATCAGAAAGCAGCCCAGTCTTGATTATCCGACTTCCCCTCCACCCCCCTTTGTGTGGAAGATGTTTTTCGATGGAGCTTCTTCAAATGAAGGCGCTGACGCTGGAGTGGTTTTCATATCACCTTGTCAAGAGGCTATATCCCTGTCATACAAGCTGGAATTCGAAGCCACCGACAATGTGGCGGAATATGAAGCTCTTGTCCTGGGTATGCGGTCTGCGAAGGAAATGGGAATTAAAGAGATAACGATGTTTGGAGATGTTGAATTGATTGTTTAGCAAGTAAGAAATGCTTATCGCGCTAATAATCCCCGACTCAAAAATTACAGGAATGAAGTATGGGACCTAATGGATAATTTATTCTTGGCTTTTAACATTTCTTTCATTCCAAGGGGGGAAAATGCTTTAGCTGATTCTTTAGCTGTCTCAGCCAGTTTTCTCAAGGTTCCTCTGCCACCTATGGAAAAAAATGATGTTGAGATAAAATACAGGCCCTCTGTACCAGACAATGTCAAGCATTGGAAGGTGTTCGAAGATGATCTGGAAATTGAAAGATTTCTCCAATCCGTTGACGAGTTTTCTGCCTTACACATTGACCAGGATCCCGACCTGGGGGGTGACCTTCACTCAGAGGTGTTTTTAAATAAGATCACTAATCACCAAATTATTCAACTGCCCAACAACCACATTCCAAGAAGACTAGTCCCTTTAGAAAGATTGTTCGATGGGAATGATGTGCCAGTAAAGGGCAAGGTCTCAAATGAAGATGATGATACAACCAAATGCAACATTGGTTCACAGGAGGAGCCTAGGTTCATCAAATTGTCAAGCAGTTTGACCAGGGAATAGAGGGCCGAATATACGCAGTTGCTGAGAGAGTTCCCCGATGTGTTTGCATGGACATATGAAGACCTCAAGACATATGACACATCTGTCATTGAGCACAAGATCCCGTTGAAGGAAGATGCTAGGCCATTCAGGCAGAAGCTAAGACAGATAAATCCCATGCTGCTTCCTATCATGGAGAAAGAATTGAAAAAGTTGCTAGGAGCCCAGATCATTGTCCCCTTGAGATATTCCGAGTGGGTGGCCAATCTGGTTCCGGTGAGGAAGAAAAGTGAAGAAATCAGGCTTTGCGTTGATTTTAGGAATCTGAACAGAAGCTCAAAGAAAGACAATTACCCCCTACCTAAGATGGAAAACATACTGCAGAGGGTAACTGGTGCCTCCAGGATATCCATGATCGATGGGTTTTCTGGCTATAATCAGATATCGGTTATGCCTGAGGACAGGGAAAAAACAACCTTCACCACCCCTTGGGGAACATTCATGTATGCTAAAATGTCATTTGGACTTATGAATGCAGGAGCAACATTTCAGCGAGCCATGGATATATCCTTCATTGGGGAGAAGGACCAGTTTGTGGTAATCTATCTCGATGACATCACGGTCTTTTCCAGCTCAGACAAGGAGCACCGCCGCCACTTGAAGAAATTTTTCATGAAATGTCGCAGGTTCGGCCTATCCCTAAACCCCAAGAAATCCTTGTTCGCTATGCAGGAAGGGAAGTTATTAGGCCATATAGTATCAACAGAGGGAGTAAGGATTGATCCTAGTAGGGTAGAGGCAATTCAGACCCTGTCACTTCCCAAATCTAAGAAGGAAGTTCAGGCCTTTTTGGGGAAAATTAATTTTCTGAGGCGATTTGTCTCAAATTTTGCTGAGCTAGTGAAACACATCACAGCCATGCTCAGGAAAGGGAACGAAGTGAAATGGACCGCTGAACCTAGGGATTCTTTTGACCAAATAAAAAGGGCATTGACTAAGGCACCCATGCTGATCATTCCTGACTATTCCAAAGAATTCCTAATTTTCTCTTTTGCTTCTTTTGATACAGTAGCAGCGGTCTTGTTGCAGAAAAACGAGGAAGGGCGAGAGCAGCCCATTGCCTTCTTCAGCAAGGCGTTAAGGGATGCAGAGATCAGGTACGAGATCATGGAGAAGTAGGCATATGCTTTAGTGAAAGCTCTCAAAGCTTTCAGGATCTACGTGCTGCACTCAAAGATAACATCATACGTCCCTTCGGCTTCTGTGAAGGATATCCTTGTACAACTCGACATAGATGGGAAAAGAGGCAAATGGATAGCTAAAATTCTGGAATTTGACTTAGAGATAAAGCCCACCAAGTTAGTTAAGGGGCAAGGTTTAGCCAAGCTACTGGCTAAATCCAATTGTGAGGCCTTGGGGGTTAATTTTGTCAATACTTGCTCGGGAAATCGACAAGCTGAGTCGCCCAGTCAACGCCCTCAGGACGGTTTATCGCAGGCAGAATGTGCTTAGTATCGCGACATTTTGTACTTTCTGCAAAGGTTGAAGCCGCCAGATGGAATGGGTAAAAGTAAGGCAAGAGCTTTAAAGCTCAAGGCGGTCAGGTATTGCCTCATTGACCAAGTCTTGTACTGGAAAGATCCTCTAGGGGTGCTGCTAAGATGTTTGAACCCATTAGAAGCCCATAAAGTTACGCTTGATTTCCATGGAGGCCTTTGTGGGGGGCATCATTTCTGGAAGACCACGACTCACAAAATCCTCAGAGCTGGGTATTACTGGCCCACTTTATTCGCTGATGTCAATAGAGAAATCATAGCCTGCATCAAATGCCAGAAGTTCTCAGGAAAACAACAGCTCAAACCGCTGCCATTGAAGCCTATAGTATCTTCAACGCCTTTTCAGTAGTGGGGGCTAGACTTCATAGGGGAAATCCATCCTTCCTCAAGTGGCCAACACAGATGGATTTTGACGGCAACAGATTATTTCACTAAGTGGATAGAAGTTGTCCCCACCAGAAGTGCATCACACAAAGCCATTATCAGCTTCCTGGAAGATATCATAGCCAGATTTGGTTGTCCTAGCAGGATTATCATCGATAACGCCGCTGCTTTCAAATCTGAGCCTCTAATTAAGTTCTGTGAGCAGTTCCATATCTCACTAATTCACTCCACCCCCTACTATCCCCAGGGCAATGGTTTAACATAGTCCTCTAACAAAAGCCTAATAAGGATCATCAAAAGATTGTTGGAAGACAACAAAAGGGCCTGGGATTCAAAGTTGAAGTTTGCTTTGTGGGCTGATTATGTGACAACGAAGAAATCTCTGGGCACTTCGCCTTTTCAGCTGGTCTACGGGGCAGAGGTGGTTTTTCCTACTCAACTCGCCTTACCTGTGGCGAAATTCTTTCAAGACTATGAGGGAGAAACCGATCATATGATCAGAAGGATTCATCAGATAGTAGAAGTGCAGCAGATCAGAGAACAGGTGAGGACCGCAACTCATAGTCACCAGGAAAAGATCAAACAGGCTTTCGACAGGAAGGTCAGGAAGAAAGAGTTTGAGATCAGGGACTTGGTACTTAAGTGGGATGCCCCCAGGCAGGATAAAGGCAAACACAACAAGTTTGACGCCCTCTGGATCGGCCCCTTCAAGATCTCTGAGGTTTTCTCCAACAACACGTATGGGTTGCAAGATCTGGAGGGTGAAGAGGTTTTCAACAGCCCAGTGAATGGGCATTTTCTAAAGAAATGTTTTATTTGAGCCTCAGACGGCTCCCTTGTTTGTAAATATTGTCCTTTAGTTGTTTGTTTACTTTATTTTTGCGTGTTTTCGGCTTAATAAGTGACTCCATAGCCCAATAGCAAGGCACTAAAGCTGCAGAAGGAGTTCTTAGAGCATCACAGGGATGACTCTATCCCCCATGGAGCCTAATGTTAGCGATTATTTTCGTCTTAGGCACAAAAGTACCCAGGTCTGCAGGTTGCACAGGAAGCGCCCAAGTGCAGCGCGGGAGGAACCCTTTTTTTTTCCGGTAGCAAGTCAAGCGAGCGGGCAAAATATCGTTGGCAACATCAAAGATCTATTTACAAAGCAGATCGACGGTCATCGGGTTCTCGGAGCTATCGTGTTGCTCGAGGTTTAGCGCTAGAGGGAGCACCAATAGTTCAAATCAGACTTGGGTCGTCCGATCAAATTGGAACAGGTGGCAACCAGTTGGCGTATCAGGGATCAGTGTTTCGGAAGTCAAGGAGCCATCCGTTCATTACAGTTGAAATCACCGCTTGGCGAAACGCTGAAAGTGCCTTTGGCGCCGAGCCTACAGTCTTAGCCCCAGGTCTTATGAAGCGAGCCTGTGAAGGGGGGACAACCCCTTTGTAATAACGAAGCTACCCCAGTTGTTCATCTCAAGGACACGCGGCACGCATCCGTGCCATGTCGACGTTCAGGAGTTTGAGCGGTAAGCGCTCCTTGCCTTTTCGTATTTCGAAACCCCGAACCCCAAAAGGCCGATAGCGCCCAGAATTAGGCCCGTGGTTTTGGCGCCTGGTCATAAAGGAACAAGCCTGGAGGAGGGGCGCTAATGTTCAGCCTTTGGCCACTCGAGCCTCAAAGCGCCATAAGCAGTCTTAGCCGTTCATTTTGTGGTAAACGCGTGGCGATCGTTAGGCCCTCCCGACATTTCGCCCATCGCTACTTTGAAAGAGAAAAGTCCTATTCCTTTCACATCCGTGAACCCCGAAGCACCAACAACACTCTGGAAAATAGGCGTAGGGTCGCGGCCCATGGTCATTCGAGAAAGTAGGAAGGACTGTAAAAAAGGGGGGCCAAAAGTGCCGAGTCGAGTCTCAGAAGGTGGACACTGTGTTTTTCAGAGGCTGGTTCGACGGGAACAAGAGCCCGGTACCTGCTGGAATTGAATGAAGAAGAGAGAGGGTGGGTGAAACCTCGCCTCACTCATTTATTGCAAGAGTATGGATGTCCCAGCTAAAAGTCTATCCAAGATGGTCCTCTGCACTGGTTCTTTTCATGAAAGCCACGCCGAGTCTTCAACTCGCCAAGGAAGCCTGCACACTCTAATTCAGTATTTAAGGGCTCAGCTACCCCCTAGCACGAGCCATGCAGAATTAAGGTGGCGTGTTACAGGAGAATGCAGGCCAAATTTGATTGAGGAGATGTTATACATTGAAGGTCCTGGGATGCCTCTGCTGGGCGAAATGGGGGGAAAGGTATATGTAGGCATTTTTTGCCATTTTTGTAGGTATCGATGGTAGAGCAGAGCTCCCGATTGTAAAGTTTTAGCACAGACTCTAGTTCTCTGATTATGCATCTGTATATGAGATTTCTTGCTTTATGACAGACAATCTTTCTTACTTCGTCTAGTTTTCATCTCATGCTAAGAGAGTTCGTGAACGAATGATTCGTGCAAATCATTGCAATTATGTCATGATAAAGGATTTATTTATGCATTATTGTATTCTCTGGTTTTCTGTGTTTGAGCGCAAGAAGATCTTGTGTTTGGATGCCTTCTTCTATAGTCTGCTAGAAACCTGATGTTTACTCCAGACCTTCGCCTCTCTCTGATATAAGTCTTCCCCCTACTCACCCTTACTACACCTCACTGTCTGAAGTTCATGCAAGACCTCACCTGCCCATGCATTCTTGGTCTAGTTCCGGAGTTAGAACCACATCGTCCGAGTTTACCTCCATTCAATCACTCCTTTTTACACCCATTACAAACTATCGTGACATAAAACTGATGGGCGTCGGGCTCTGCTCCTGCAAGCAATCCAGGAGTGACTTCCATCGCCAACACCACCAACTCTCTTCCACACACCTAGCCAATCTAAGGAATGTACCCCTTCATTGTTCTCGGTCCATCGAGTTGTACCATTCTTTTATCAGGGCTGCCCCAAGGAATGTGCCCCCTTCATCGTCCTTATTCCAACGAGTTGCACCATGTTTTATAAGGGTCTCTCTCACACAGGTAACTAGGAATCTCACTATTGGATCTCAAGGGACTCACTGCTAGGAAAACTACCAGTAAATAACCAACAACAACCTGGTTGTTGTAGTGCAACTCACGCATGAGTTCACTCTTCAAACTTGACGACTTGGTTCTTCGATAGTGTTACTCTCACACATGAGTTCACTCTTCAGGCCTAACAACTTGGTTCTTCTGCAAGCTTGACAACTTGCCTTTTCTTATTGTACTCACCCTCTAAGCTCAGAAATCCCTTTCATTGTTACATAGATCCTCAGGTGATCCATCATTTGCCAAGGTGTTCTTGCATAGATGAATGCCAACTTGATGTTAGAGTTCCACTAGCAATCTGTAACTTGTGGAAATCATCCAATATGCATCATGTGCATGTAGTCAATATGAGACATCATCATACAATTTTGAATTATAATTTTCAAATTTGTTTTATACAGGAAAACATAATTTCTCAAACATGAGTTTGCTACTCATTATGTTTGGCTCTTGCAGCTGTAGATATTAGTCTTCCTTGTAGGCTTACATCCCTACCATTATTCCTACAATTTTCTCAATTTCCATGCAGCTAAGCAAATTGTTAACGTATCATAACAATTTTCAATTATTAATTTCTCAAAATTGTTTTATACAGAAAAATAAAATTTCCCATGCATAATTTTTCTGCTCATAATTGTTTGGCTCTCGCAACAACATGCATCGACCTTCTTTATGGGCTTACATCCCTACCATATCCAAGACCATTATCCCTAGAATTTTCACAATTTTTCTTTTTTACTCATCCAAACAGATTGTTAGTACCCATGCACATTTATAGCAGTTCATGAAATGATCTCAAAATTGTATCTTACCAACAATTCAACCATTTACAGTGATTATTCACATAAAAAATGGAACTCAATCATTAATCATGTTATCTAGAATGAAACTATCTTTCATTATACATGCATTATCAACACATCAAGATTTTCATAATGCAATGAAACTTCACCCAAATAAAACCAATGTGCCAATAATCATGGCCACATCTACATAATGCATCCTTGCATTGACTATGGAATACCATATATTCATGTCATGTATTCCACCATGTGAGTTGGAAGGCATAGCCCACGCCTCAACACATCATCCAAACTCTTCCCCAATTATTTCCTCGTTTATTTGAATACCTTCCTCTTCTACCCATACACAACACTGGGAATGTAATTCCCTTGGTTATCTCTCGTGTCGGCAAAGAGGTTACAGTACAAACATCAATTATACATGAGAAAACCATTATGCACTTAGATGATGATATAGCTCTTCCATTTCCAACCACATCATGGCCTCACACATGGCCATCTCTAATGGCATTCATTGCTACAACATGGCTATGTCCCATGACTTGACTTGGTTACGATCTTCTAACCAATATAACATAATATGCAATTAAATTTTACATAAATTCATTTAAGCATCAATTAAATTTGTATATTCAAGGCCCTCTACCTTTACACACCAATTCCAATATTAAAATTTGACTAAGGGAATTCTTACCTCAATTCCCTTAAGCATTTATGCTTCATAACTGTTGATTTTTCATAAGCATTAGGTTAAGCATGAAGTTCATTCCATTTTATCATTTAACCATAATCATAAATGCTACAACAACCAAGATCACAAGAAGAAGCACCATGCACAAGAACACAAAATGTATCCTGGGAAACCCTTCTCAACAAGGGAATAAAACCCAACCAAATCCTTTGATATAATCTTCAAGAGAAAGACCTTTACCACCAAGAAAGACTTAGCACAAAAGAGGGTGCTCAAACCCTAGAACTCTAGCGCCTAAGAGAGGTGCGCACCTTTTTCCAAAGAAGTCTACTTGCTGAAATTTTCAAACTCACAAGAAGGATCTGTTTCTACAATGGGAAATTTCCTTTTAGTTATATTAGACTTGTCCTATCAACTGAAGTGTCTATTGGCTCAACAGGGCCGACCTTTATAAGACATAATATAATAATAATAACAATTATTATTATTATAATTAATATCATCCAGATTAATTATATTTTACATTTATTATTAGACACAATAAGGTAGGGCCGACTTGTACCCTTTACATAACAATTAGGGTTACAGGTAGGTCTGACTCTTGAACAATATATAACAAAGGATCTAATACACCCACTAGTGCTCATCCACTAGGGGCACATCCATAGGGATGTCATAGCTCTGATTCACTGCATTACATAGAAGAACCAGATCTTCACACATTCACCTGTGCTCGTCCACAAACACGTCCACTCTACCGATCTTCTTTCTCACTTCCTCACACATGAGAATCATCTAGAGTCTTCTCATCAACTTTGTTGCTCAGAGGAGGCTAGTACATCATCTTCATTTCTGTTCTCATGACGATGCACCCAACACTATGGGATTTCACACGTTCACCTTGTGCTCAGCCACATGCACGTCCTAACTCAACAGATCGCCCTTTCCCACTGGATAATCATCTGGAGTTCTTCTCAACTCTCTGAATGGAGGAGGTCATCTCTACGTTCCCAACTCTTTCTCAGGCATGAACCACGTACCCTTCTTAGGGGCTGTCTCTCAGGTTTGTAAGATGAGAGAAAGACTTCACATAGCTGCAATGATCCACACCTCACAAGTTTGTAAGCTGGAGAATGTCTCACATAGTTGTAATAATCAACACTCCCTTTCATCTAGGGAGGCATTATTCATCATGCCAAGTCTCATACGAATGTTCTCTGAATTTTGTTTTTGGCTGGAGTCATCAATACTCCCTCTTAATTAGGAAGTCATTTTTCACTAAGTCAGTCTATGCAGATGTCGATAATCTGCTCATGTGTAGGAAGGTACTACATGTGTACGATTTTCCTCTGCATCATATCTCTGATATAAGGGTATTTCATCTCATCGTGTTTTGATTTAATAAGAAACACTGAATTCTCATACAACTCTTTATCATCATAGGATCCATCTCATGGTCGAGTAAATCTGTTAGGAGTTTAGTGAAGCCACATTGCTTCACAAACTCAATGCTATATGCTATGCCTCTGTGGTACTCAATGTCACAGAATTTGTTTCCCGTTGTATTAGGAAACCATGCCAAACTTCACGATAAGACAACAACTTTATGTTCTCTTTCGGTCCATTGTACTCTCTGCTCAATTTGAATCGTCATATCCTACAAACTCAAGTTCATACTAGAGGCATATCTTAGGCCATATCCAACTGTGCCTCGTATATACGTGTTTTGTTGTCGTCTAGTGAGTTTGTATTGGTTGACTCATGAAATGAATAAGCCCATTCATTGCATGGCATAAATCAAGTCTGGTGTCAACCAGGCACATCAGTGATCCACACAACTGTGGATCAGTCTCGTCTGAATCATCATCGGTCTTCTTCTTTGGTGGATTTGTATTCTGTCATACTAAACTTCTTTAATATTCCCACTGTATATTTTCCTTGACTTAGGAAAATTTCATTGGTTCTTTGTCATACTCCTTGTCTCAAGAAGTAGTGTATCATAAAAATCAGAAGTCAATACTTGCTTATTTTCAACAACAAGACTTTTTGAATAAATCATCAAAATCAGGCTCTTGTCACCAATACTGTAATAATATAGGTTTGGATCAACAATATTTTAGTTAAGATCCAAACTCATCAAGAATCCATATGATATGGTTTCCAACTCATGGTTGGTAGTCCGAATGGAGGTGTATCAGGCTTACTAAATCAAGTGTCATATCATAGACAACTCTCTCTAATTGTGAGAAACCTTTGGCTGTAGATCTTGCTTTGTATTTCTCAATACTTCTATCAGCTGCATGCTTGATCTTATAGATCCAGTTGGAAGTCATCACAAACTTCTCTTCTGGTCTCTGAATGATATTTTATACATCATTCTTTTAGGACATACTGGTATGCTTTTGTTATGACATCTTGCCATACCCGTTCTCTTGTTACTTTTCAAAGACAAGGAGGCTCAACATCAATGAATTGGCTCATGACTGAAGTATAGCTTGAGAATCTCTTTTGCTTTCTCAGAATGTGCCTTGAGAGATTTGTATGTTTCTCTATCTCTTGCATAGTGAGTCTAGGTAGGCATTTTATCCCCTACTGCAATATTTCTGAATATATCGTCTGGAACAACTAGATCAATTTGAGTAAGGTATGTCTCCCTTTGAATTGCTGAAGGGAGAGAAGGTATTTGTTTCACTGTCAATCTTTATTTGTTATTCTCTGGATCTTTGAAGGAGTATCTCTTCTTCAAGGACAACGTTTCTTCTTGTTCTTGTATAGTAAACAATTATGGTTTGGACTCTCGTACCAGGGATAATGGTCCAAGTCTTTGAGAGCTCTTGTAATAGGAATACTATCCTTCATTCATTTGTAAAAAATGCAATCAACTATATATAAAAATAATTTACCTAGTTTGTAGCCATGCCCTTTTGGAGGAAGTACTTCTCCTCTCTCTTCTCTTCAGTCACTTGAGGAGGATCTGGATCAATGTCAGCAGTGGAAGCATATTTTCTTCCTTTCTTCCTGGTCGGACAATTTATCACAATGTGTCCATAATTGTCACATCCGAAACACTGAATTTCTGAAGCATCTCTTCTTTGATAACCTGGATTGGATGGAGGCTTTTCACCTTTAAATGTTTTTCTGAAATTTCTTTTGAATCTTCCTTCCTTCTTTGTATGAAGTGAAAGGGCATGATTTTCTTCTGAAGAATCTTCCACTCCTCTGTTTCTAAGTCTAAGTTCTTCTTTAGTGCAATCTGTCCATAGTCGATCAAAGGTTGTTAGAGCTTCTCTTCCACTGATACTTTGAATGAAAATCTCCCATGATTTTGGAAGATTCTGGAGAGTGGTTAAGACAATTTCTCTATCAGACATGATTTCCCCAATGGTCTCTAGTTGTTCTTTAATCTATGATATCTTCATAAAGAAGAGTGCAACCTAGTCACCCTTTGTCATCTTGGTACTTTGAAGTTGGCTCTTTAAGGTAAGAGCTCTGAGGGTGCTGTCACTTTCAAACATTCCTTTTAAGACTTCGTACATATTATAGGTTGTCTTTAGATTAGCAATACAAGGCAAGAGGTGATCTCTTGCTGAGTAGATGATTATTTTTCTTGCTTTGACATCTTCTTCCTTTCTTATCTTCTTCTCTATATCTGTAGCTATGTCTGGTAGAGATTTAGTTGTCACATATAAGAGATCGTCTTCTTCAAGAGTGACGAGAATCTTTGATTTCCAGGGGCTGAAGTTGCTTGCTCCATCAAGCCTATCTTCTACCAAAGTTATATTCTTCATTTGATTTGTTTCTTCAAATTCTTGCCAACTGGATCTTGAAAACCTAATGATTAGGTTAGCAACCTTAGGTTATATTGGACTTATGACTGCCAACAATCAATTTGATAGTATCACAGAAGTGCTTGCTGATTCAGGAAAATGTTTCTTCAGAAATCCAGAATTAATATTCTGCAGGAAATTTCGACACCCTAGAAACCCTAGGTCCAAAAATCAAAATTTCTCGGAATTTCATTTTGAGAGCTTCTAGAGATGCACTGGAAGGGGCCGCAATATTCTATGCCAAAAGTAGCCCCAACATCCAAGTTTTAAGGGGCTGAAACACCCAAGAGAAGAGGGTCGTACAATTTTTTTGGAAACCCTAGGAGGGTCATACGGTTCTGCAGAAGAGGAGGGATGACTGGTAAAAGATGAGAATTGGTAGATGCTTGTGCAATGGGTTCTTTCAAGGCCTATGCTCTGATACCATGTTGAATTTTCATAAGCATTAGGTTAAGCATGAAGTTCATTCCATTATGCCATTTAACCATAATCATAATGCTGCAACAACCAAGATCACAAGAAGAAGCACCATGCACAAGAACACAAAATGTATCATGGGAAACCCTTCTCAACAAGGGAAGAAAAGCCATCCAAATCCTTTGCTATAATCTTCAAGAGAAAGACCTTTACCACCAAGAAAGACTTAGCACACAAGAGGGTGCTCAAACCCTAGAACTCTAGCACCCAAGAGAGGTGCACACCTTTTGCCAAAGAAGTGTACTTGCTGAAATTTTCAAACTCACAAGAAGGATGTGTTTCTACAATGGGAAATTTCCCTTTACTTATATTAGACTTGTCCTATCAACTGAAGTGTCTATTGGCACAACAGGGCCGACCTCTCTAAGACGTAATATAATAATAATAGTAATTATTATTATTATTAATATTATCCAGATTAATCATCTTTTACATTTATTATTAGACACAATAAGGTAGGGCTGACCTGTACCCTTTACATAACAATTAGGGTTACAGGTAGGTCTGACTCTTGAACAATATATAGCAAAGGATCTGATACACCCACTAATGTTCATCCACTAGGGGCACATCCATAGGGATGTCATAGCTCTGATTCACTACATTACACAGAAGGACCAAATCTTCACACGTTCACTTGTGCTCATCCACATGCACGTCCACTCTACAGATCTTCTTTCTCACTGCCTCACACAGGAGAATCATCTACAATCTTCTCATCAACTCTACTGCTCAGAGGAGGCTAATACATCATCTTCATTTATGCTCTCATGATGATGCACCCAACACTTTGGGATTTCACACGTTCACCTTGTGATCAACCACAAGCACGTCCTAACTCAATAGATCGCCTTTCCCACTGGATAATAATCTGGAGTTCTTCTCAACTCTCTGAATGGAAGAGGTCATCTCTACGTTCCCATCTTTGTCTCAGGCATGAACCATGTACCCTTCTTAGGGGCTTTCTCTCAGGTTTGTAAGATGAGAGAAATACTTCACATAGTTGCAATGATCCACACCTCACATGTTTGTAAGCTGGAGAATGTCTCACATAGCTGCAATCATCAACAATAACAATCCTAAATGCATACCTGCATGGCTATTACTAGTTTACTTTATGCCACCTAACCAACTGCTATTGTTTTGGCAACTTTCAGATCCCATTTATTAGCCCTGTATCAACATCTTACCATCCTCATTCATTTTCACATAGATGGTTGTCACACACACACACACACACACACATGAATAAGCTACTCTTAGTCTATACTCATGCCATATACATGTCTAGGCATGTCTATATACACAAAATGCCCATCAATATGCATTAAGCAATTAATCTCATCACGCCTATTTCATGTTCATGCATTCTATCTTTCTTAGATGCATTCATGCGTCACTTCCATTATGCACTCCATTACATATTTATTTCAGCTGTATTGATTTATTTTGTTCTTGAATGCCTGCAGATCCTCACTACCCTATGTATTGCCATTCTACTCAACTATGCACCACTTATCCCTATTCTGAACCTCCTAGCCAAGCCTGCACTTGGCCATTCTACATTTACAACCACTAGATCCACTAGTGTTTCCATCTCACAACTGCTTCCTTTTTGTAGAGAATCCTATCCCAACATATTTTGGCTAAAATTCTCAATATTCATAGTGTTGTAACATACACTACTCTAGCTTAATATTAACACTGCAATCTAATAAACCACTCCCTATTCCTTGGCCCAACCACTCTTGAAATAACGTTCTCATTGGTTAGCATTTCAACATTTTGAAATGTTTCTTTTATGTTATTTTTCCAATATCCTTTGCTATCCATATATTTGCTCAATTTTAAATACCTCTTTTCACTTCATTGAGTGATTCATTGTGAAGCACTGCTTGGCCACTCAAGACCACTCTTCTCCAAATGGAATGCTACACTCCTCCATTTGCACGTGTACCCTACTTCCATTGTACACTCTGATAATAGAGACAACTTTCTTGCTCTAAGTACTTCTAGACACAAGTAGTTAAGTCATAACTCAACGATTCATTTTTCTTGCAGTAAGATTTGCCACCTTCACCACATATCTACCTTCAAGGCTATGGAGTCCCCCTTAACTCTCGATGCATGCAAATGCCATTCTTCACCTACTGGCTTCATGTTTTATGAGATCATCTCTATTTGTAACACCCATGTTTCCCCCAACTTGTAAATATAACTATAACTTGCCAAAAGACTATGGGGAGGCTTAATATGTGTGGATGTTGGAAATGATGAACCTTTTTGTTATAAAAGGTAATGTATGCATTTCTGTTATTAATTAAAGTGGATAATGTTTCATAATTGCTGAAGGGGTTTGCCAAGGTAGATCACGATTCTATGAGAGAGATGTTGAGGGGAACCATAAATGGTTTAGATGACCCCCACTAGACCAATACCTTACTAGATTTAATTACTTAGACCCATAAATAAGTTACCAGTTAGGATGGTAGTTGGAAAGTACTCCTTGAGAGTTAACGCGAAGATGGGCAGAGTACCCATCTGAAAGACTTCTTGATCTGACCATGAAATGGGGAATCAGACCCACGCAATCTTGTTGAGGAAGGAAAGAAAAGAAGGGAATTTGTGGGCAGAGAGGACTTGCGAGGGAGATGAGTCGAGAGACCATTCTTTCAAAAGAGAGAAGAGCACATGCATCTCTTTGGTTTTGATGAGAACTGAACAACAAGCTTGTTGTAGGTGCAAGAAGTTGCTGGCAACGTTTTCAGTCCAAGTTGATAAATGAGGTTGCAAAGAAGACAAGTGACTGAGGAAGTGCTCGTTGTAGGCCCCCTTGCTTGGTAGAGAGAAAATCATTTTTCCAAGTTCCCGTGGGAGGAGGAGAGTAACCTCGGTCCCCGACTGTTGTTGAACGAGAAGGAATAATCTCTCTTAGAGCATCATGATCTAACTAGGGGGTGGCCAATGGTAAATCCATCCAGGAGTGGTTGTGCCTATGGTTGGGTGGACGAGCACCCCTCTCAACAGTTGTTTCACGATTCTGGTTTCTTGATAAGTATTTTTATACTTTGTGTACTAGAATGGAAGTGATGGTTGAATGTCTGTGTTTATGATTAGATTTTACATTGTTTGATTAATCATTAGAAATGCTTACTATTTTTTTGTGAGCCCTTGTATTTGCATGGTTTATGTTTTCCCATGCTTAGTAGCAGGAGAACTATTAAGCATGGGTTTTCAGAGGAATTTGAGAATAAGTTTACGATTCCTATACTGGTCGAAA
This sequence comes from Picea engelmannii, assembly GCA_009831015.1. Classification (NCBI taxonomy): domain Eukaryota; kingdom Viridiplantae; phylum Streptophyta; class Pinopsida; order Pinales; family Pinaceae; genus Picea; species Picea engelmannii. Next base: position 51,378 of record ML812033.1, on the reverse strand, counting down.
AGTCCTTAAGGGAATTTTCCCAAGGATTGGTCTTGTAAGGTAAGAGTCGAGGCAGACTTCGCTAGAATGTTTTAGTCTCGTTGATCCCTCAAAAGGTACCTTTCCTTGTTTTAGAATTTAAGTTCTGTGACTGGAAGGCGCTCCCTTTAAACCATTCGCCCAAGAGACCACAGGCTCATGCCTACGACCTTAACCAAATTTGGCTAAGAACTATGAGTGTAGCCTCTAGAGCTCGATAAGTTCCACATGACCAAGACCTTGGAACCCTTCGCTAGGCTTGAAAGGAGATAGGCTATCTCTGGCTTCGGGACTCCAAAAGTTTGGAGCTTCAGGATGCTATGACTCTACTACCTTTGAAACCAACCAAAGGCAACTTGTTGGTGCGATTATCGGCAAGGTTGAACGAAATCTAGCGGTTTCCTTAACCATGACTGTGGGATATGTCCCTTCATTGAAAAATGGATCCACTTCCCGGTCGTGAAGTGACGATAGTCGTAGAGCCAAGAACATTCAAGATCTTCCTTGATCATTGGATCTATGTCGTAGTCAATATGGCATTGACCACTCTGGGTGAAAAGGAGTATTAAGCGGAAGGAAACCCCAAATTCCAAACTCAGGAAGTGACGAGGACCGTAGATCCAGGGATGCTTCATAATCTCCCATGACAACTGGATCTACGTTGCGGTGAGTCCGGTGTTGACCACTTCAGGAGAAAGGAAGTGTTAAGCGGGTAGAACCCCCAAACGTTGAACTCGCGAAGTGATAAGAGTGGTAGATCTAAGGATGCTTTGGGATCCCTCATGACCATCGAATCTAGACCGTGGTCAACCCAACGCTGACCACTCCGGGAGAAAAGAGGAAGTTACACAACGGATCCCCCAAACGCCGAAGTTACGTAGCAATGGAGGCCGTAGATCTATGGATCTACGTGGACACATCTCGACCATGGGATATAAGGGGCATTGGAAGTCTGTCAGTTCCAGAGGGATGTGGCACGCTGATGTCACCCAGGGTGACATGGACCCATGTTCGACGTGCCACGTGTCACCTTGATTCATGTTTTTGACAGACCCTATGTGCCCATTAGAATGTGACATGTCCATTGATGGGGCCACATGTCATCTCTACCCTTTCCGCGTGTCATCCCCCTAAAGCATGCTCACTTGGCCAAAATCTGGTGGAGTAACTGGGGTACCGGAAATTTAGGAAATTTGGGACGTTGGGGTTAATTCGGTCGAAAGCCTGGATCCACCTATTATTGCCTCTACATTTAATGCGTCGCCACGTGTAAGTGTGGACCCTTCGGGAGTCTGGGAATTCATAACTCCGGAGGTTTGGGGTGGTGTATCGAATAAGTCAAATGGGTCGAAGGCCAGAATCATGTGACATGACCCTGGGGATTCTAGACTCTGGAGGATATGAGCGTAGAAAGAAAAAGGGGCGTTCAGTGTTGAAGCGTCGAACAACTAATTCTCGTAAACCTGTACGTTAAACGAGGATGAAGTTCTGTCGGTGGATTTAACGATGGATGGATTTCCACCATAGATACTGGAGCATTGGGGAGCTTTGGGACTTTGGGGAACTTGGGATGGTATGAACGAGACAAACCCATGTGGGCGCCACGTGGCCCTTGACCAATAACGCTTAAAGAGCTTTGGGAGAGCATAGATCCCAATCCAGAGCTTGGATTTGAGCATGGTAGGAGTTGTTAGAAAGCTCTTGATGAGCAGAAGTGGATTCAAGATGATTAAGGAAAGAAAAACTTTGATGCCCCATCCCTAAAAAGGGTACTTAGGGGTCGGGTGTGTTACACTATTGTTTCTTCCTTGAAATCCATTTAGACTCTGTAGTGGCTGAATACTAATTTAACTCTATTATTTCGAGTCCTTTGCCAACCCTTCAATACTTGTTCTGTAGCTCTGCACTTCCCTCTACAACTCTTTGATTCCTCAAACAATTGTACAAGCTTGACCTGCTTCATTGTACAATTGAGATACATCCTTTTTTAGGTTCCATCTTTTTTGCATACCATGTCAAGCATAAAACCTTTTTCTTCCTCATGTGTCTTCTTGGGAGTTTCCTTTCTAAAGACCACTTCCTATTTATGTTCTTCTTGACTTTCCATCCCATTCTACCTTGGAAATACACTCAGTACCCTTGAAATGTACTCAACATTATCTACATGCATCAACGCTTCCCTTTCATTGTTGTCATAGTTCTTTGAGTGTTGCACTACACTCCAAGTAGCTTGGCATCCACTTATGATACCTTTTTCCCCTTATCTCAGTTATTCATGGACTTTGTCCAATTCTGGAATCCAATTAATTTTTATGGACTACCTCTCATTGGAGTCTAATTGCATCCATCTAGAACAACTCTGCAGATAATGGATTTTTCACTTTCTCATCCACTAAGTGATTTATTCTTGCACCTTGTTTCCACTAAGCACTCTAACACATTGAATATACTGCTATAACTATAATTATTCTTTTCCCACCTTAAAATTTCACTGGGAGGGATTCCATATTGCTCATTGCACCAAGATATATAATCCTTGTAGATTCCTAAAGAAACCCATGCACATTTTGAAGATATGCACCTACCTTATTCCTCATCCTTTGAGGCTCTCTTTTCGTTTTCATATCTTCTCCTCATTGATGATCTGGATTTATTTTGTAATCTTACTAATTTTTGTAAAATTCTCCTCCATTGAGGCTATAGATCCTTTATCAACTCAATTTTAGAAGAATATCATAACACTTATCCTATTCCAAAATCCCCAATGCTATTATTCTCTGAACTATATTTCTAATGACTATACTCAAGCTTCATTTGGATCTCTGACCTGGAAATTATGGCTTCTTGAATTTCCCTTTCTACTCAATTGTGCATCTTGAAGTCCATTGGCCATCTTCCCTCTGATTACCTTAGAATTTTACTACTCAATTCACAATTCTGGTTGAATATTTAGATTCTTCCATCCAAGAGCTTCCCAACAACTTCTTTCTTGCTCAATTCTAAGCTCTGAGCATAAAGTTATCGTCATCTGAATATTGCTAATTTACCCCTTTTGTACACTTTTCATTCTGGTGCAATTAATCCCAGACACCAACTTTTGTCACTTGTAGAGGTAAATCAGTCAAGAACCGGGAAATTTTTTGTATGAGGCATAGATAATAATAATGGCAAAGAATTCATAACAACTCTTAGATTGTCAATTTGATGCTCCAATAAAAAAAACTACAACAATATGGAAATGACAAATTTGTCTTTTTTCACCCCTTTTTCTAGACTTAGAATTTTTAGCCAAATTGGTTATCTCCCAAACTGTGTACTTTTGAAAAAACTTCATTAAACCAAAGTTGTCTAGCTTAATGAATACATAAAATTTCGAGTGAATAAAGTTTTCCATAATTTCCATATGGGGACCCTTTTCCTCCTCTAAAAATCCCAAAAATCCCCCAAAAGTGGCATGGAATAGTGGATTTTTCTTATTTCAACATCCCCATTCCAAACCCCTTAGAATATGACCAATTCCTTTGCAAAATATCTTCATGTTTTCATTTCTGACATTTTGTACAAGTTTCAACAGTAATTGTGCTCCTGCCACTCAGCTTGACCTTGATCTTAAAAAATAGGTTATTTGCATTTTCTAGAAAATTAGAGCATAATTGGCCAGTGGCCCTCTCTGGCATTTATGTATCCCTCGACACCGCGAACAAAACCTAGAAAATCGTATCTTCTTCTGAGGTATTACTCTCCTGCTAGGGAAAAAATATGAAAAATGGGTCCAAATTTATTATTATTATTTTTAAACAATGGGACAATTTTGCCTACGGGGCATCCTTGTTTACGTGGTTGTTGATCTAGCCTTCTGGGTCCACGTGGAACCTTTAGGTGATTCCAAATCACCCACCTGGGCACCCTGGTCCTACCTCATCATCCTTCATCACCTTCCTCCTCTCTCTCTTTACCTCTCTCTTCTACCTTACCTTTTACGCTTACCTTCACACTTTAACATATGAATAAAATAAAATAATTGATAATAGTACGAGACCCCTCCTATATTGTATGCCACATGAAACCACTGCAGTGGCTCATGTCACTAGCGGATCCCATCCACACCTTACTTTTGATATTTCCCATTGGTTGGGGTGAATGGCGGGTCCCATCCCATGCCCTTCACCTCCGACATGAAACTTACTTGCGTCCCAGATCTAATGGTGGATATTGGGGGACAATCTACGACCCACAACAACATTGCATCAACAACAAGCACCAGGGTTAACATCCCTCCGCGATGCGAACGTGAAAACCGCCAATGAAACACGATGCATTTCTACTGGTTTCACATCGCTAAGAAACGTTTCCAAAACCGCCATGGAGCCATGCGATACAATTACCGCCCAACTCCAATACCACTTGTGGTATCATATCGTCACTCCCCCGATAGTGCCACCACTATGGCCTACCACTGTACCACTGTGGCAGTCCATGTCACCACTAACACGTCACTGCCACGTGGCCTCCATGTCATGGTACAAAAAATTACCCAACATTTTCAAATTTCATAAATTTTTCAAATTTTCAAAAATGCATAATTTCAAAATTTCTACCATGGCCGCCATGAAACTCTTAAATTAATCTTTCTACGACCATTTTTTTGTTTAGCCCTGTGCATTTCAAATCATCCTCTACACCCAAAAATCAACACTTCCACGTTGAATTCTCAATGAATTTCGCTATAAGAATTAGGGCTTTTGCCCAATTTCACCCCGACTACTCTGTATTGTCTAAAATTAGACCAATTGCAAACCCAAAACACTTATTCAGAGGTTAAAATTGGGGAATTTAACCCCTGATCTCAATTTCCTCATGAATTTTCCCCCAATTTCATTGGAGTAATTAGACAAATAATTTTGTAGACATTCGCTAAGATTTTATTTTGTAATTTCGGCTTCTGTGTGTTGAGTCTGGCCCATGCAGGCTTGATGTTGAACCTATGGTTCTGATACCAACTTTTAATGTACCCAACTATCCAAGCTAAGTTCCATCATTGTGAAAAACAACTTAGCTTGCTAAATACGAATTTAAAAATTCCCCATACATATAAAAGAAAACTAAGGGGCACGAGGCCCATAAAAATCACAACAACAACATGTTGATTTACCCATCATCTAACAACATATATAAAAATGTGAATGCATCTAGTAATGAAACAACAAACGCACAACATTCAAATAAAACATTTACACTACGGAAAAATCACAGTAAACACAACAAAAACTTATCTATTTATATAAATAACCAATCGACTACTTACGAAGGATGAACCTCCCAACCATAGGCTCTGCTATTCATTTTTTCTGAATGACAGACCACCCCCGAGCTGAGGCTATGACTCCACAAGGAGATCTATCCCTCTAGCTATCCACTCTCTACACTCAACAACCAAAAATCCATGCTTTACTCCTACTACAGTTCCAATCCACCAACTCTCTCTTCCCCACAACTTGCACAACCCAAGGGATGTAACCCCTTCACTGCTCATAGTCCCTCAAGTTGTACCATTTGTTTATCAGGGCTTCCAGTGCACTCGATTGGCTAGGAATCTGTTAGTTGGGGACTTCAAGAGCTCTTAGTTGCTTTAGGAGTGCTCACAACAACCTTCACAAGGTTCTTGAGTCATTTCCTCAACATGAAAACACACTACAAGCTTACAACCTATTTTACAGGCACACAGGCCACATTTCCAGCCTAAAACACAACCAAAAAATGGTTTCCTTCAAGCATACCATGGATGGTGCTCTTCCTAGCACTCAACTCCTCTTCTGTTATCCAAAATCTGCATGCAAAAACTTACCTCCTTGGCCATACAAAATTCCTTTTCCTCAAGTCAGTTGACTGGTCACTCTGCCCAATGTTGATTGTACTTCAGTCCCATGCTCCACAATAACTATGGGATGTGACTCCTCCCACCCACCCTCTTACATGAAATAAATGATTGGCTTTGGGAACACTCAATCAACAAATAGAAAATTATACACAAAGATACTAATTTTAGGAATATGGGTTGGATTAGTACCCATGAATATTCCCCCCTTGCACCCCTCTCTCTTGTGGAATCATATCCCCCCATCGTTTTCATCCCTCTCATATCGCATCCAATTATTACTACTTTTATTAATCATTTCAATGTTCATAATATACAATTCGACCCCTGACCATATTAATCAATATGGGTTCTTTTCCCCAATAATATTGGCTCACCAACCTAATTCACATTTATACAATTGCATTACAATTTGCGGGGATTAAAATTGGGGATGTTACAACAATGGCATATTCCCACCAAACAATCTAGCTATCTTCATCGATGGTTTTGGGAGATTCCCAAACCTCATGATGCAACTAACACAACAATGGTTTTTCGAATGAGACTTTCAAGAGAAAAGGGGTCTTATGCATTCGCATTCTATTAGCCCACCATCATAGAGAGATGTAAATTGGTCGTTGGTATGAAAGAGTAGCCTCTCTTAAGACTTGAACTTATCCCATGATGTTGTAGTCCAAGTAGAAGGCATTGTGCTTAGACAACATGTCTCAATCTATTTCCCTTAAACAATCTTTTGTTCCCCTCTAGAAAGTTGGACCATGTAAACCATAATTCTAAGTGCCCTTTCCTTCTAGATTTATTGATGCATACTACCAAGCCCAACCTTAAGAGAAATTCAAGTAAAGTTCTCTCCAAGTGAATTCTTACTAGTAGCATGCCTTCTTTGTCTTGATGTCCATATACCATATTAAAAACTTCACACATCATCAATAAGTGAGCTTTTGGAAGTTTGTTGGTCATCTAATTCCAAAAATGGGTTCACTCCTTAACATCATCAAACACAATAATATTGGGCATGTAAAATATGGTTGTCCAATTTCAACAATATTTGAGCCATTCTTTGTGAGGGGATAACTCCCCACCCCATGACCAAGGAGGCAAGTTGGGGTGAAATCATAGTTGCTACTCCACCCTTACCCTTGTCATTAAAGAAACATGTTGCCAAGTATAATTTAGAGTATTTATTTATGCCAAGTATAATCGAGAGTATTTTTTATGATAAAAAAAAAGACAGATTGTAGCTCTTCAAGGGAGAGCACCCAATTCAAATCATTGTCGTTTAGCATTGTTTTCACACAGTAACCTTCCACATCCTAGATTTTGAATTTCTACTACATATTATGATATGCTTATACTAACATAACATTCAACTATATATATAAATAAATATTGCACATATTGCATATTAACAAAATAAAGGATAACAAAATCCAACATAGACAATTTAGTTTAGTTAGGGTTTGGAAGTTCTCAAGATTAGCTACTCCTCATCGATAACAATATCATATAGGTCCTTAATTCCTTCCATGTCATTATATTATTGGGTGGACAAGACCTACCCATTGAAAGGATCTTTCATGTGTTGAAGTAATGTAGGTATAACTAAATGTTATTTGGCATACTCAACACCTTCTCTTTAAATTCAACCCTTAGACAATGGTTTCTTTATTTTTCACTCCTTATACTACTCAAAGAAACCAAGAGGGTATTGATGTAGTGATTCAATGGTGGCCTTCTTTGTTCTTTTTTGGAGTTAGAAGGAAACTCTTGAAATGCCCCTAAGTTCTATGTTCCACAACAAAGTTCTCAAATCATTCTTTGCTATTGAAGGGATAAGGAAGCAACTCCTCTTTCTTCATTGGGTGCCTTGACAACCTCTTAGTAGTATTGACCATACTACAATTTGAATACATAGAGCTTTTTGGAAATTATATAAACCTCGTGTCCTTCATCCTAGATGTTAGATAATGGAAATTCAAATGCCCGTGCTTCAACAAACTAATGTGATATATGTTAGGATTATAAGTCATTATGGAGAATTAATATTTCCACCCTTTTGCATGATGGAAGTATGTATAGTTGATCCCTCACCCATGCAACTAAGTTAGGGAATGAGCTCTCATAAATGGGAGGATAATATTCCCATCAACCTCCATTTACGATGGTTGATAGAATGGGAAGGGGGATTTTAGGTGTCTACCTCCTCAAACACCTTTTGCAAGTTTAACCCTCCATTCTTCTATAAGGTTGGGGGGGATAAGAACTTTTTGTTTGGAGATGTTATGTGAAATGCCATAATTGGCCAATCAAATCACCACCATGTTGGTAGATATTTTGACATGTTGGAAGGAATAGTCACCAAAACATCCTAAAACTATCTTAGTCCAGTCACTCATACTAGACATATCCCAATTTGAATTATGGGTCTTCCCATTCATTTGATTAATAAATATCTAAGAATCTCCTTTGAAATGAATTTTTAAAGCCACACTCAAGGGCTTTAGTAATCTGCAAGACCAAGGCCTCCATTTCCACATGGTTTTGTTTATTGAGAAAGTTTAATGATGCAACCAAGAGGTCACCTTCTTGATCCTTGAAGATGTTACCATCCCCCCCACCTAGTCTTAGATTTGCTTTCAATGGCCCATCATTGTATTTTTCCCAACTTTATGATGGTTGATACCACATCTTGTCTCAAGACTAGGTGCATGGCATTGCTCATAAATGGGGATTTTATAATAGTTTTTAGCAAGAACCCATATATTTTTATCAATAAAAACTTCATTTAATCAAAGGGGTTGATCAAAATCTGGACCAGGGGGCAAAAATTTGCTCAATTTTCAAAGTGCTCGGATTGCGACGAAACCAGTACCATTGCGTCCGTCTCGTCTTCCTGATTCCGGGGGTATATTTACTTTCGCAAACAGAGTCCGTATGGAGGAGATATCGCGATCTGTTCGCCGAGCCAAACAGGTAAAAATTTGATGCTGACTGTACCTGTCCGTACAGTCCGTACAGGACACGTGGCGGCTCCAGGGCGTGACATGTGTCATGCATTTATGGACTTTTCATTGTATGATTTGAACAATTTTGAAGTGACATGTGTCACCACTGGATGGGTGACACGTGGCACGGATGACGTCAGCATTTGACGTGGCGACCGTACGATGACGTGGGCTAATCAGCGGTTGACAAGTGGCCAGGTGATGTGGTGCATTTTCATTGGTTGATGTTGGCGAATAGCAGGTTGACACGTGTCCGGTTGAAGGGCGAATAATAAGGAGACACGTGGCCCAATCGGAGGGTGCCATGTGTCCCCCTCATTTTTGGTTTGTGTGTTGGTTCAAAAACTTGTGGAGTCGACCGGATTTGAACCGGCGACCTCATCCACGCATAACGACTTCGCATTGGCCGCCCGACCATTGGGCCACGGGTATTGCTTGTTAATGTTATGGCGCATTATTTATTTAAACTTGATTTTTGTTCCCGTTGGCGGGGGGACGGGCCGGGGCTTGGCCCTGGCCCGCGGTCGTTTGCTATATGATATGACCATTACCCAACGGAATATTATATTGTATTAACCATATGACTATTGGATTGTAATATGCGCGCGCGTTTTGTGGTTTGAACATATATAGCGCGGGGTTTATGTTTATTAAACCATAGTTTATACCATATGTTATATAACCGTGTATTGTTTATATGC
>ML812033.1:24757-36625 GCA_009831015.1 Picea engelmannii | reverse complement strand
TTTTTACCTGTAACACCTCTCTGTGTCTTATTTCCAATGTCATCAATATCACTAAAATTAGACATGCAATCTTTAGATATGTTTGAATTAGTGAACTTACTATTTTTAGCAAGGATTATAAACTAGACAAAAAACCCGATTTTTATGGAATGTACCTTCATGATGTTCATGCATGTGTTGTTCAAATTTTGACTAGATATAATATAGTCCATCTTCTTTACAATCCTTAAGTCTCATTGAATTTGGATATCCCTAGCCAAAGTTATAGTTGAAACTATAAGTTCTTCTTGAAGGTGTTCAACTAAGATTCTCTACTATAATGCAAAATAGTATGAACACAATACACCAAATAACATGATAAATTTGGACACACATAATCTAAACCAAATTTATATGTGGAGCATAGCTTCAAAAAGTATATTTATGATGAGTTACACGATAATTCCCGATACATTAGGAGGAGAACTCATAACCCAAGTACATCCATATATCCTAATCATATTAGTCCTATGTACAATAATGACTCTATTGACCTTTATATACACATATTCTTACTCATTACCCATGTAGGCCCACTATTGGGAAAACCTACTAATTACATATACATTTGATCACATATATAACCAATAAGGGTATAACACATTCTGATTACATTAACGAACCTTTGCAATTGTTGTGTTAAGATTGTATAAAAAATTTGATGAATTCATGACTTGCTAATGAGCATAAAAATTTTCAATAGTATTAGTTATCTTGAGGATTAGGATTCCCGAGTATGATGGGGAGCATACCTCCTTGTCACAATAGGAAGTGCAGACATGAGATGAGCAAATTAGTGAAAGAGTGAGCAAGAAATCCAAGGAAAAAACTAGAGGGACATAGTCAATGATATCAACAAGGATGAGGGAGATAGCAAAAGAAATGAATTCTGACTATTGTTAGGACAATTAGGAGAGAGTAGGGGACCATTTTAGGGGTATAAAATTCCACCAAAAAATCACACGACCTTTAAATGAGGAGGATGGGAATACCTTGTCAAATAGCGAGTCTAAAGCATTGGAGAGCCCAATTTTACCTCCTACACCACCGCCTTCATCACTACTTGCACCACTTGAGATGCCACATGCCAGAAGGGATACATAAAATAAAATCAATGAGAAGGTGGGAAAAAATGTAGGTCTTGCTAATGGAAGGGGGGAAACGAGCGAGGATAAGATAAATGTCTCACAATATAGTTTCTAATTAAGCTCTAGGAGTGAGGCATTGGAACAATTCCACCACTCTGATGGCAACTACAAGTATCATTGTAGATGTGTTTTTCATGACAAAGGAAGGGATAAATTGAATGAAAGCTCAAATGATAAAAGGGAATATAGAAGGCCCCATTGTAGTAGATCCATGGATCCTTCTCGTAATCCAACTTATGATGGGGGAACCAACTTGTGACGTTGATCATTTATTCACTTTTGACATAACGTGGAAAACTATCGAGGATTTAACCAATGCCCAAGTCAACAAAGTTTAGGAACCACCTTTATTTTTAACTTGTTGTCTTTGTCATGTGTTTCCTCATTTATCTTACAATTGTTTAATGTCCTTGAATGTATACGATTGTTGAGCATATACAAAGATGGGATATTCCTTATGATTGAATGCATACTTATTGTCCTCATTATATCTCAATCTTAATTTATTGCGCTTGGTGGAATCCGTTTGGTTCATTAATGATATTTGCATTTGTTTTCCTTATGCATGGTTGCATGTTGGAATGCATCATGTCTATGTGATTTTGCTTGTGCATGAAAATGTCATGGAATACAAATGCATTTGGATGGGGTTTGGATTAATTCATTTTAAGATTTATTATGTTTACATGTCATGTCGATGAAAGACAACTCAAAAGCACCTCCATATTATGAAAGATGTGCGATTGTGCAAAAGGCCAGACAACTGGTTAACAAGCGATAAAAGGCTTAACAACATTTGCATATGAGAATGATACAAAGCAATGATGAGTATGTACTTGAAGTGTATTACAATGACATTGGGTTGCTTCTAACAATGAAATAATATAGTAAGGCAATCCAAGTAGTTGCATCACATAATTCGCTGTTTAGGCACAAAAAATGCAACATGAAGCATGGGGGAATGACACATTAATTAATGAAATCAAGGTGACAGTCAAAGCCATATGTGCAAGTTGTATGAATGGAATTATATAAGGATACCATACACATTGTTGGTCATGTGAAGTCTTTAAGGTGAGAAGGCACACTGAGCATTTGTAAGCCTCATTCATGCATTTAAATCTGATTCACAAAACAAAATCTCAATGATGTCATGCGTCTACATCAAAGCCTATATAATAGGGATGAAAGATGAGTGAAGAAACTTGAATTTCGACGAAATGGATATCTGCACAAAATTAAAACTTTAACCTCTGAGGCACTTTGCACATATTTTTATAATTGTTACTTTTATAAACATATAGCTCTACTTCACAACAAAATGGAGTTTAAAGCTGAAAACATATCCCTCTTTTTTATGTTTTCCTTGGTGGCCATGTTCACCATTTCTTGCTACAACAATTTCTTAGCATCCTATATCTTTCTTCAACAATTTGCAGCTTCCTTTGTTGTCTTGAGCTACCCTCAAGTCCTATTTTGACTATGGAAATATTTTTTTCTTTTGTTTTGTGTCGCCTCTATATTCTGTTCACTTTTGCATTGTTATTCCATTTTCTTGATCAATTCCAACCAAACCCAACTTGGCCTTTCCTCATTTCTAACCCATGGTAATATTGCAATCTTCATTAACTACTTCCTTTCCTTGACCAATTTTGTCCCAATTTTAATTTTGTTTTCCAACAGTTCCACCACACTATAATGCTACAATTTATTTCATTCCAACTTTATATGGACTCCTTTCAAAGTCCAATCTACTTTTCAACTAATACCAAGCATAGATACCCTTTACACTTCACATGCCTTCTTATTCTTCTCATTTGGATGTAATTGTGATTCTTATGTTCTTATTTGATTTACTATCTATTTGCATACTTATAATGTTGTCAACGTTCTCTACCTTTTTCCTCATTCAACAATTCTCATTCATTGTTGGGATCATCTTCTTCATGCTGCAATATCTTCCAACAACTCGAGCATCCATTATATGGAATCTCATGCCCTTACTTATCTACAATTGTCTTTAAGCTTGTAATTCAGAAATTCGCTTTTCATCTCCATTGGAGCACTGCTTTCAAATTTAACTATGTCCACCAAACAAATCTACACCATGGAGTGATTTACTTCACCATTAGCATTCTTCAAATTAATTAAAGCTCATCTTTTTCTTCTCATCTCTCACACATAAGTTGTTGGTCCATGTGCTAGAACTCTTCAAGGCATACATATAATATTCCCATTTAAGATGGTTCACCCATCACATGGTTCATCCGTTACTTCATGCATGTTCTCTTTTTCTTGGAAATTCTCCTTTATCATCGAGGTTCTCCATGGCCTCCCCCTTTGCAATCATGTTTTGGAATTTTCATTAGTTATTTTCCTTTCTCTATCATCGGAGGTTAAAGACTTGCATCCTCCTTTTATGCATAAGGTTGTGATTTATGCTTGTTGGTATCTTCTAGACTCCTTATACCTGTCACTATTTATTTGTTGTACATAATAACCAATTGCAATGATCATGAACCTTCTATAGGTTGGCGTCTTCCACACTTTTGCTAAATATTTTTGTGTGGAATACAATAACCAACTTACACATGTTGTTCTTGTTTGATGCATTAAATGCATTTTGGCCAAGGCACCATCAAACACTCTTAGTCCCTTCTTCCTTCATGATTGATGCAAATCCAAATTTGCAAGAACCTTAGCAATCTCCATTCATGACATTTAGCCATTTTTTTCATAAATATTTCTATAGTACTCTTAGCTTGAGTATCCTTTCTAATCAAGAGTAATATTATATTATTAGTACTCAACCATCCTCAGTCTACTCCTTCAATTGCTAGTTAACAATCAACTTTACCATGCTCTTGCACAACCAACTATGCCTCCACAACCCTATGCAAGCACCATTATGAGGTATTTATAACCCAACTTAGTCATCTTCATATATGTTATGCCCCTATACCAATATAAACTCATTTCCCCAAATTGAAGATACTTTGGGGTCATCTACATTGACAACTTCCTTGTCCAATTAAGCTCAGTTTGTGAAACAACTAAAAAAATATTTTAAGGACATAACAATTATGAAATATTCCGTTTTGAAACAAGTTTTCAATGACTATAATCATGTTCCACTCTGAGCTCAAAGCTGAAAGTTATAGCTCTATGAAATTACAATTTTTCCCATTTGTTACACTTTTGTCACTAGTGCAATCAAGGATGGTGACCTACTTCATAGACCTATAGAAGAAAATCTAGTGAGAACTAGAAAAAGATTTATATCGAGAGATAGTACTTCTAATTATGAACATTGAGCAACCTTTATCTCAGTGATTTGATGCTCTAGTCAATTTTTACATCAATCTAGAATTTTCAAATTTGGCATTTTTGCACTTTCTCCAGTCTTAGAAATGTTGGCGAAAAATACTATCTTTCAATTGAAGAAAAAATGGAAATTTTTAACTAGGACAAAATTGACCACATTATTGAGGAAATCAAATGTCGAGTAAGATACCATTTCCAATTTTGGTGTATTGGGTCACTTTTACTCTATCTACATTTTCCAAAATCATCAAAAGTCTCCCAGAATAATGGATTTTGGCCTATTTCCTCATCTCCACTCCAAACTCCTTGGAATTTAGCCAAATCCTCTACTAGGTTTCTTCGTGCCTGCTTGATCCAAAAATGAAGGTATTACTGATAAATTGCAAGTTTAGTTCATTGTATTTTATGCATTGGATTGATAAGAATGCGAAATACATAAACTCATTAACTAGTTGTGGAATATCAAATGTGACTTTTACTTGATGCTCATTAATGATTAAAGAGATCAGCCATTGATAACCATGCTGTAAATGAAGAGAAAAGAACAACAAAACAGAAAGAGAAATAGAGACAAGAACTTGTTAACGGAGTTCACCAATCGTTGGCTACGTCTCCGAGCCCGCTTCCAAGTTGAGGACCTCTTTATTGCTCTTTAAAATGCTCAAAGTTCTCTTACATAGGCTCTTTGTTGTTAAAAAACATGCTTTAGATCTGTTGTGCAAGACTTCATTACTCATATTCATACATGCATCATCAAATTCCTCTAAAAAACATGGCAAAAATGTCGCTCAAAACATGAGAAAAGGCAAAAAATTACAAGCTGCTTCTTCAAATCCCTACATCAAAAGTTGTCCTCCAAGCTTCAAAAATCCTGGTTTATATAGTTTTTAGTTTCAACAAGAGAAGACTAACTTCTCCTGAAGATCTGGCCTCTTTTTGGGATCAAATCCCCCTCCAAATGGCCAAAATATCCCCAAAACACCAATTCTGGACCAAAACTTTAATAAAAAAACCACTTTGTAACAAAAATTTGACAAATACACAGAGTAGCCCCTTTGGGCTAGGCGCGCGCCCCTTAGAATTGGTCATATGCCATCCATATGGGCAAGCACTGGCCCTTTAGTCGCACTAGTACCTGGTTTTGGGGCGCACAACATGGAACCTCCCCTTTAAACGCGGTCTAGTGGTTAGGTGAGGCGCCCACGCCTGCGCCCTTTTCGGTGGTCACATATCGCAATATAACCATAGGTTGGGGCTTAGCCCTAACCCCCCTTTTTCCACCACATTAGAATATTAAAAACTTATAAACTAAAGTCGGACATGTTTTAATAAGTAACATGGTGGCGCGTTGGTAAAATGACTCTTTGTCAAGGTGATTGGGCTTGGTGGAGGTCGTGTGTTCAAAACCCATGGACCCGAAAATTGCTTTTGAAACTTGCCATTCGAATGCTAACTGGGTGCCACGTGGCTACCCATGCTTGGGCCACGTGGCACCACCACATTTGACCAAATATTTTCCACATGTCCACACTACATTGGTCCAAGTCTGCCATATCAGCCCAGTCACAGTTTGCCACTTGTCAACACCTGCTTCTGCAACATCAACATCATTAAATAGATTTAGTGATGTCATGCCGACGTCAGCATTGGATTTTTGCCCGTTCACCCTTTGACTTTTTTTAGTAGTTTGAGAATATGATCAGAGTACGACAACTCTCGCATACAGAGCCCGTTTGAGAAAGTAAATATATGGCCGGAATCAGTGCGACGAGCCGGTTGCAATGGAATTGGTTTCACTCAATTACGAGAGCCTCCTGGATCACCGCTTCTAATCCACATCTACCGAATTTTACCATCGACTAAGCTTCCATTAGCAAATAACATCCAATTATGTGAAAACTACTAGTTGCCTTTTTTGGGGATTTTGGGGCCAAATGTGCAATATTGACTTCACTGACATTTTTATATTCCTGAGTAGTATGGAATTATACTTGAAATTTATCCTCTATCTGACTCCATATGCATGTATTATGGCCCAAATAAGATTTTTTCTCTAGACTTTTTTTTTTTTTCAATTTTAAATTTTTATACAAAATTTTCTTTTGTTAACGTGGCAATGATGCTTATGTGTTAGCTTCAAGTTTGGTGACATCACACCACAAGGAGAACATATTCTAGCGGAGGTTTTTAGTTTTACAAAATTTTCAAAAAATCCTTCGCTACAACCTCCTCTATTGGCTATAGAGGTTTTAGCGGATGTTCCAGATAATTAAAAAAATTGGTCGAGTGGAGGTTGTAGAAGACGTTGTTTTTTTGGTGTTGTTCTTGTCGAAACACACCGATGCATTATTGATAAACACACACCGTCACGTTAATATAATAAAACGTACCAGTGCATTAATATAATACAAACACTATAGATCTTAATATAATAAAAAAACACTGTGGCACGTTTATAACTATTGTGCACCAGTTCCGCCTTTTTCATTGTATGTAGAGCATTAATGCTCTTATAATTTCTAGACATCGGTTCTACCTTGTTTTCGTATGAAGCACCGATGTGTTTTAGGATTTTTCTTCCTCGATGTGTTTAAGTTATAGTTAGCCCCGATGCGATCAAGTTATCCAGAGACCTGGTGCGTTTAATATATCATGCACTCTGGTGCTTCTGTAATTAGTATGTACCGGTATCTGTTTTACCATGTGCACCGAAGGGTCGTGAAATTTCGAATATTCGAGGTGAGATGTCGATGCCATTATTTTTAGTATGCACCGAAGTGATATTATAGTAAAAGAACCAGTGTGTAAATAATATTCAGAATCTCAGTGCATATAATAACGATAATACACCTGTAAAAAAGTATTTTTAGTGTCTCAATGTATATTTCAAACATGAGCACTGTACACTTTTGAAACGATAAATATTATATTACGTTATATCGTTTATGAAATGGTGTGTTTTGTTAATAGTACGTACTGGTGTGTTATTGTAATAAATATGCACTAGTGCTTATGACTCCTCAAAACACACCGACATCTATATTATGGCACACACTGTCTAGTGAGTTCAAAAGAATACAATGCAATGAAATGTATATATTTTAATTCATTGTTTTTTTACAAATTTTCAATTAATCATTTCAAAATCAAATATTTAAATACTTTTTTATAGTAATATTGTTTAAATTTTTGTTATTGCATTTCAATATAATGATTGCATTAGTGCATTATCCAACCAATTAAACCTCTGTTATTTGTAACAATGTAAATCATCCACATATTAATTATTCAGGAACACAACATTTTACAACATTCGACAACACAATAGGAAACCCATTTTATTATATATGAATAAGAGACCCATTGTCATACAAAAAGGGACAACATAAAGGTCCAGTACAATAATCAAATTACAACCAATTTGTAATTTTCAAACTTATTGGTAATATTTCCCCATGCAATTGGGACAATATGTTGAGTACATTAAGCGAAATCCTTGATTTCAGAGACAAATATTTCAAAATATACAACTTGCAGTAACATTGAATTATATTGACTGTCATTTATCAGTTGAATTGTTGACATTGCTCGAGTTGCGTGCATGCCTCATTTCTTCATCATTTGTAGGTGATACTGTACTTTGATTTTTTAACATAATGTTTTCTTGATCAGATTGTTTTTTATGTTTCGCCCCTTCATCTTCCATCTACAAACATATAAATAAACTATAATAAGTATATCTACATTTATATATAGTAGAATATACATGATTGTGTAAATAAAAAAACATACCTTAGCACCAAGTCTTTCATAAATAATATACATTCTTTCGATGCCATGCTTCATGAATTCTCTCAAAATCTCGTTTGTTGGCTGCATTCCATACTTTGTTTCCTGCATGTTTAATATGAAATGACAAAACACAATCGATATAATCAATATAATTTTTCTTGTTTTTTGATTTATTATAAAACAAGGGAAGTTAAACAACATAGTACTTACAAATTGTTCAATTAAACTTTCATTCTTCAACATATACTCGCAACCAATACTTAACCCAATGTTTATCAATTCATGGGTTGGCTCCTCTTTTTATGTTAGCAACTAGTAGAAGACATCCACAGACAAGTGTAAATTAATGATTAAATATAAAGATCACAACAAACATAAAATCTTAAGAAAGGATGAAAACATAAATAATCACAAAGTTTACGATCAACCCTTTTATTCTTTGTTGTCATGTCTTATGTGTTGAATTTATTCTATTTGTTTTTCTTTTCTGCAACAAAACAATTGAAAATTAGTATTTCACACGATACTTAAATTCGATGTATATAAGAGAATAAATAAATTATTACATACCTCTAATGCACATTGTAGTTGGGATGGATCCTCTTGCGATGCAATTATGTTCATTTCTTTTAACATCTTATACACTTTTTTGGACATCCCTATCGACATGTCTTGGTTTTTCCCTTGTTTATCCCTTGGAATGTTCAATAATCTTTGGGAAAAAAAGATATTAAATGATTACTATTTAAAAAAAAATAAGATCTTGGTGTGTGTATTAAGATAATACACATTGAGGTGTCAACACCAGTGCATCAACCATACATATACGCACCGATACAGTATAATAGTGCCATTGTGAAATTGAAAAAGTTTTACAAATTTTTGTATTCAACTAGTGCTTTATGAATTAAGAAAAACATGACTTCCTAAGTACTGTTTATTACCTACCGTTGAGCAGTGAACAAATTTAAGAAATGACAATTTCCATACAAAAATAGTAATTTTTCCATTTTAAACTCAATGGTGCGCTTTCTAAACAATTGTCACACACCCACGGTGGCATAACAAAATTTTCGCCCTTTTCTCAAAGGACAGAATTCCAAAATTCCTACATGGGCCTAGCGCAGGCTAGCTCATTCCTCATCCTCCACCTCATGATCGAGACCCGTGACCATAGGCTTAGTTTAAAAAGGCTCATAGCATTTCACGACATCGGGGCTCCCGATGCAAGGCATCCCAACCTCTTCACCTCCTTCAGTCTCGAAAGCGATTAAGGGGCCTAGCGCATGCTAGCCCTCTCATCTATGATCACGACGTGGCCCTCCTCCACATGACCACGACGCTATGACAACGACCTACAACCATAGGTTATTTCATGTTTTGAAATTTCGGGACTTCACGTGCCTCAACTTCTCATTTCTTCGAATTCTCGGGTCTCGAAATACCGATCCCCGAGTTAGACCCTTAGCCAACTACTAACGCCTGCCTCCTCCTTCTACCACATGACCTTGTCCTGTGACCTAGGGCCGACCCATTGAGCGTGTCGAGGTTTCGTATGCCCGGATTTCGTGACTTGCGAAACTGAGAGATTCTGCCCTTTGGTCTCCCGGACGTCGAAACGTCGAAACTCATTCACGCTAAATCGACGGTCCAGATCACTCTTGGATCAACGATCATGATTACGTCACAAATTCATGAATTGTGAGTTTGTGCAGTCCTACCCTTTGACCACTCCAAGTCGCGAGTTAGAGAAATGCCACCCGATTGCCATGTGTCCCTGCTGAATGGATGGTCCTGATTAAATCGGGACTTTCAGGACTATAGCGAGTCCATCCTCCCATCTACCTTGGAGTTAAGATCGACAACCTAGATAGCTCCCGATGGATCTTGGGATATATGGTCCCGGTTCCATCGCTACTTGCGAAGGCTGAAGGGGTCGAGGCATTAACGCCCGCGCTCCTCCTCTAGATCCATTGGTCCTGATAGACCTGAGGTATTTCCGAAAGGTTCTCGTCCGTTCGTCTACTAAACGAAGGGATACTCCCTTTCGATAATTGGATTCACTATCCTTTCTGAACTTGGGTCAAGAAATTCAACCATTTGGAGCTTCAGACTCCCACGACTCCTAAACCTTAGAGAACTACTCTTTCTTGCACAGGTTTTCCAGACTTGGATCGCATGAACCTTCAGATGGTTCTTGGGTAATTATCCCTGATTTTAGTTGGGTTTCTGGGTAAAGGCTCGATATGGTTCCAAATTTATGAGGTGATTCTCGGGGAAAGGTGCTCTTGAGAAGCTATCCTAGAATATTATGAAGGTCAACCAGATGGGTCTATTCTCAATGGGATGGATGCATACTTTGAAATTAACTAATTTACACATACATCAACAATGGAATATAAGTATAAACATTCATCCATGATATTCAATTCAAAATATAAGGCATAAAACACTTATCAGAACCACAAGGCGTGATGCAACTACTGAGAGGGGTGCTCGTTTCCACCCAACCGTAGGCTCAATGACTCCAAACGAATTTTCCACTAGCCACCCCGGAGCTAGACCATGATGCTCTAAGATTCAATCTCTTACTTCCAGCTCAACAGAAGTCAAGGATGAAGGTTACTCTCCTTCTCCTGATACATAAAAAAATTGAGGACGAAAGTTACTCTCCTTATCCTGTGTTCAAAACTCCCTGTGGTTCCAGGGTTCTGTGGTTCTCTTCTGTGATCCCTGTCGCGCGCGCTCCCTTTCTCTACCCTTCCCACACTTCTTTTCCTGCCCTTCTCTGCAATATTGCATGTGGCATGAATTCCCCCATCCGTGGTCAGGTCTGAGAGCTTTACAGATGGACGGTTCGCCCCATCCCCTCATTAACTCTTGAGGAGCCTCCCCACCTACCATCCTGACGGGAAATTCATTCCAGGGTTAGAGAGTTGCCTTGGGCTTTGAGCAAGTAAAAACCAGTATGGTACTGGTTTGGTGGAAGTTAACACAAACATTCCAGGTCCCTTCCACCACCCTTCATTAGCCATCGTGGTCTCTTTTAGCACATCCCCCTCCCAGCAGTCATGCAACACATATTCATAACATAATTTACATTCATCGACCTTTTATACAAAGGTCCATCAAATCAAACATTCACACCTTTGAGTTTTCCATAGTTCTTTGTCAATATAGTTATTTTTACAGAATGGGGGAAACAAGGTGTTACAGTTCCCTCCCCCTTAAAGGAACATCGTCCTCGATGTTCTATATATCAATTATGACGTGTATGTATAGAAGTAAACAAAATCGGATATGCCTGTGTCATGGCATCTTCCATTTCCCATGTTGCCTCATCGGGGCCAAAATGTTTCCACTGCACCTTGACTTGTGCAATGGTTTGGTTCTTGAGTGGGGTTTCCTTTTTGTCCAGTATGCATAGAGGTTCTGGTAGGAATTGTCCCTCCGATTCCACCTGGATCAAAGACCAGTCAATTATATGATTAGAATCATGTACATATTTCTTCAACAATGAAACATGGAAAACATTATGTGCTTTTACTGTGGGAGGAAGTGCTAG
>ML812033.1:0-14371 GCA_009831015.1 Picea engelmannii | reverse complement strand
GAGAGAGAGAGAGAGAGAGAGAGAGAGAGAGAGAGAGAGAGAGAGAGAGAGAACATGAAATTCACATTTTCAAAGTTTGAGGAGGATATTTTCAGGGATCGAGTAACTATTTCAGATTTTGTGAAGCCAGATTGAGATTTCTTGTATAGTTGGGTGGAAAAAAACAATGATTTTTTAAGTGTGTTTTCAAGTTATTAAAGTTATTTTTAAAGTTAGATTGTTCTATGCTACCTAAGATGACCATTTTGGCTCAAATGTGGGAAAACAATAATTATAATATCAAATGGCCAATTCTTCAGATTCCATCGCCTCATTCTGTATCTTTGGAACTCCAATTTCTCTCATGCCGATTGCAGTACGTCTAGATTTTATTGATAATTTATTTATCTCATTGAATTTATGTTATGTATGCATGTGTAGTTTAATAATTGCTCATTGAATTTTGCAGGATCAAGATTCAGGATTGAGTTTAGTTTCTCAAGATATTCTCGTGATCCCAAAATTCTGCAATCTCTTATCATGAGAAAGATACCGCACGTAGATGTTTGATGAAAATGGACAACTTCTTTACCCAACCAATCCTAACATGGAATATTCCAACGACCAACCCGGGTCAATGATATTACACCACAAATTTGATCTCTTTTATGTAGATAACCCCGTAGGGCATAAGAAAAATATGACTGAGTAATTGTATTTTTGGACTTTCACTGGAACTAATGTAAATGCATTACTTAATTTGACAATTGTTTTATAAAGGGGTTGGTTTGATGTTTATTATTGGGAAAAAAATTTCCATGCTTCTAATAAGTGTTTGGTATAATGTTTGAACATATTAAATCATTATGTTACTAATATTATCGATGTAATGTTCAATGTTTTTACAATCACAATTTTGATGATGAGTGACTTGTCCACCATCTACCGTTGCACCCCACTATGATGTCAAGTCATGAGCTTGCTGGTAAATGAAAAGAGATTGGAGATAAAGCATATCGAGAATGCTTGAAACAACCACCTATTCAATTCATAGTATGTCCCAAGTCACCAATTCAAAACCTCGATATTTACACTAGTTTTCACATGTTGGGGATGAAGGCAATGATATATAGGTTGGTATGGATGATTTCTTGCAGGATACCCTATCCATGGAGGGAATGTTGTTAGATGCATTCCAACAAAATGAACTAGGGGATGATGATGATGTTGTAGATACCTTCTCGAAATCTTGAAATCTACTTCCACTACCCCTCTATTTGGTCCAATACAGGGTCTGCAAGGTCTATCCAACTAGGGACAATAACGTTACTGTACAACTTGAAAGAAATGTATAGTAGGTCAGACGCGTGTTTCTCGACACGTTTGAGGTAACTAACCATTAAGTCCCCTATTTTTTAAGGAATATTGTTAGACATGTGCCAATATCTGCAAAACAATAGATAATAATAATAAGATAATTGAAAGAAAATGTTACAATAAATTACATGTGCATTAAATAAGACATAAAAATATGCAAATAGATTGATCAAAACATAACGATAATATTAACTCTCTCCTCTGTTGGTTCCTATGTTGTAAATCATATGTTTAGACATGCTCTCCAATCCATCCCCGCGTACAGGTACTCTACAATATTGAGGACAAGATTGTCCTCACTAGACGATAAATCAAATAACTCCCTATGCACTGGAGTAATGGGAAACTGATATTGGCCCCTCTTGGGAATCAACTCCCCCCACATGCACATGCATTCATTAAACATATGACTAGCAGGAAAGTGAGGTACTTTTGGCCGTGTGGCACGAACCCTCTAAAAAAATAGTGTATAAAACTTTGACGTGAATGGGAAGAATCTCATCCCAGAAAAAAACACAATGCCGGTGATCTAATGCACAACAAAATTGTTTCAAAAAAACATCTGCCCACCTAATCAATTAGGGCATCTGCAATAAAATATCTACATAATACAACATAGATCAAATAATGCACTCCCCATCATAGCTATACTATGACAATGATGAGAGAATAAGACATAGGCACCTAATGTCCTCTCTCTTAAATGAAACTATTCATAGCTCACCACCACGAACTTGGAAATACGAAGTCGAATGAACATGCAGACTGACATATCTCTGCAAATATGCTAGTTGGGTCTCCCCTTCAACATTGAACGGTAGCACATAGAAATGGGGAAAATACTTCCCCCTCCTAGAAAACCCATGATGAAATAAACATCCTCCTCTGTGGGATGATACCAGAGATTGAGACCGACCTTGAACCCTTGTCTCACATGATCCCAACGACGAATCAACTGTTGTAACAATGAAGAGTCCCCCCTAAGGGATGTACCCTCCTGATAAAACTTCAGGAGGCCAATATCCATCAAAAGGTCATGTGTTGGTTGTGAAAGAGGGTGAGGGAACAACTCCCTCTCCCTCTCCCTGGCCTCCCACTCACGCATAAATGTGTGCATATCGACCTGTTTCCGCTCCTCCTCCTCTTGTTGCCGTTGTCATCTTTGATTCACATACAAATATTGTTAGGCACATATATACAAATAAAATAAATTGAAATTATAAAACAAATACATATATAAATGACGTGTATTTAAAAAAATCCAAAAATAATTGTTTTTGCAAGAAAATATTAAAAAGCAACCGGTGCACGTAAGAAAAACATACTCCTTGAGGATGGTGTGTTATTTTAGATCAATAACACCGCCCAATGGTACATCCCATAGGATGCTTCACACTGGCTCAGTGCTTTTAACTGCGTTGGTTCAATGCTTTTAACAACACTGGTTCATTTCATTAACAAAGATGCACCGCAACACTAAAATTTATGGCACACAAATTCACGATGCCCTTTGTTAAACTGAAAGCATTGGTGCACCACGTCTACCATAACGTTGACATGCCATCTACTGGTGCATTTTATTTCTAATGCACCACTAAAGAGCCTTACAAAATATGAACCACGTTGTTTATTTTTGAAAACATGCCTTGGTGCGTACGTTTCACATTTACGCACTTGTGTGGCACAACTATTGATGCACCACCAAAGATTGTAGTGGTGTGCCTTCTAAGTTGCACTGATCTAATCGGTTATTACAAATTCACCTCAGTGTTGTTGTATTTATAACACTAGTGCATTTGTTGGATTGATATGCACTGCTAAGCTAAACTTCATTATTGCAGCTAAAGCGGTGCTATGTGTTACTATTAACACACTGATACCACCGTGATAGTGGATCATCGATGTTTTGTATCATAGTGCATTGTAAATGATAGAGCATCGAGAATGAGGTGTCCAATGAGATGCCTTGATATGAAAAGTTGGGCAATATATGTCTTGGTGTGTTTTTGTATACAATATTGATGCATTAGCTTAAAATGGTTGCACCGCTACGTTAAATTTTATAAATTGTTATGTTAGTGGTGCCATTAGTTAAGTGAAGTGTACCGGTGTAGGTAGAAGCCAATTGTGCATCGGTTTCAGGGCGTTCCTAAGGACACACTGCTTTGTTTCTATAATTTATCACGGTGCTCTTGCTTGAACGACATCGATGTTCACTGTAAATTCAACACAATGTGCATTGCATCGGGGTGAGCCGAATCGTTCAAGCGCACCACATAAAATTGAAAAGAAAAATGAAAAAATGCCAAATTTTAAGCTAAATTCAAATTTTGATTGGATGAAAATGAAAATAGAAAGGTAATAAACAATTTTCCTGGCCTCTTATGTCCTGAGGAGGAATGGTTTCACCGTTGAGAAGAAATTAAAATTCGTGGTGATTTCCAAAAATTGGAAATGTGTAGAATCTACTTATGGAGTTATCCACATCGATGTAGAGCACCGAAAACAAGGCATCTTAGGAAGGATGGTGAGCACCAGTGCTTGCTTGAGAGTTTGGAAGCACATGGTGCATTGTAACAATGAAATTCGGTTTGGTAATTAGTTTTTTATTTGCACTAGTGCGCTTGACGATAGTGAGGTGCACCGGTGCGTAATGTACAATGACATTGGTACGATTTATTCGATGTGTGTATTTTTTATTATAAATTATGGCGGTGCGTTTGAACATTGATGCACCGATGCTTTATGTTTCATGTAAACCTTGATGCGGTTGGTTAAACTACGTGCATCGCTTCATTAAAATTTATATATTGTCAAGCTAGTTTTGCGATTAATGAAGTGAAATGTACCGGTGCGGTTTGAATCAATTGGGCATCGTTTGTGGGGTGTTCCAAAGGACACACCACTTTGTTTTTTCATAATTTATTGCAATTCTCTTTTTTGAATGATACTGATGTGTACATATATATGATATTCACCGACGATGATGCTCATTGTGAATTTAACACAATAGGCAACACTTCGGGGCGAGTCGAAGCATTTTGGCGCATCATGTGAAATTGAAAAAAATGCCAAATTTCAAGCTAAATTCAAATTTTGATTGGATGAAAATTCAAATAGGAAGGTAATAAATAATTTACTTGGCCTCTTATGTCCAAACGAGGCATGGGTTCACCATTGAGAGACAATGAAAATTGGTGGTAATTTCCAAAATTTGAAAATGCGTGGAATCTACCAATGAAGCTATCCAAGTTGGTGTAGAGCATTGGAAATCAAGCTTCTTAGGAAGGAGGGTGAGCACCGGTATTTTCTTGAGAGTTTGGAAGCACGGGATGCACCGTAACAATTAAAATCAATTTAGTAATCTTTTTATATACCCTTGTAACACACTCAACCCCCTGACTCTCACTTAGGATGGTGGGATGTCAAATTTTTCTCTTCTTCAACTTACTTTGTTTTGAGCAACACACCCTATAATTGGATTCTACTCGTTGAGAGATTTCCAATGACTATAATCTTGCCCAAATTTGATTTCAATATATAGAGTTATGAACTCTCGACTTTTTCCAACTTGCTACCATGTGACATCCATGTAGCTACTTGTCACCCATGCTATCTATTTTGGCACTAACGTGGTCCTTGTCACTTGGCTCATCGACTCAACAATTTCTATCTCTCGAGACCCTTCCTCGTCATTTTCAGGTTTCACTCTCCCTCAAAAAGACACAAGTCACCCCCGTCCTTAACCTCCAATGACAAACTTTGATGAGTCAAGTCTCCAGATCCGATAGCTCTCAAACCTTGAAACCCAACGGCTCTGATTGCAACGGTGCCTTCAATTTGAACAATGATTAACACCCGTCCTTTGAAACTATTTTAAGATGTTCATGTGGGACCTATGGTAATTTACGACTGAGATTTCATCTCGCCCATCCATCGATCAACAGTTCTCGTCTAACCTTGTAAAGGTATTCATTGTCATCAAAGTGCACTCACTTCAACTTCGAGGTCTACTCTCGACCACCTAGTCCCAGCGAATACTTCCGCTAGATCTGACAGTGATCACGACACCTCCATCAATGGTCAAGATCTAATCGTTGGGTTCTATCTGGGTGATGGTTAATGTTCTTGGTCCCCCTATTCATGACCATTCAAATGAGATCCAACGACTATGATTTTCCTGGACCCCTTTCGACATATCAACGACTCCCATGCATTTCTTCAACGTTAGATTAATTCTACAACCTCCTCTTCAAGACTGTTGAATTTCTCCTTTCGATGAAACTAAAATCGACATCAATGGCCTAGATTTTTCCTTTCTGGCCTCCACCCAATCAATGGTTCCTATACTCCCCGATATTCCTTCGTCAAAATGGATCTTGCGGATCCAACAATGAAGATGGGTTGCTTGATAGATATAAATCCTATGGCCTCTCTTCATCGTTGTCAGAGTTCCTCACTCCAACTCTTCGTCACTTTCAAGGATCTTGTCCTCAACGAATGACTCAGATACATATATCACAATGAAATCGACAACTAAGAGTCCTTAAGACTCAAAACACGGTTCTTAGTCAGGAAGACAACGACCATGCTATTGAAATTCTTTCACACTAGATGGCATGGTCTCATGTTAATTATCAAACAATTCATTACCTGTGAGGAATGCTATGGTACGATATTCAATTTTCATATACGATTACTTATGGTTTTCCTAGGGTTTTGTTTAGACTTGCCCTTTTTTTTTTTCCCTCGAAAAAATTCGTAATTTTATTCATCTAAAGAGAACCAAATTACATTTTACAGGTGCATGAAGCACTCCCCAATCATGGGTAAAAAATCATAAAAAAAAGACAACAATAACTGAGTAAAATCAGTGTCTAAAAGATAGGCCAGAACTGCATTCCCAAGAAAGGACGTCAAAGTGAAGATCCACAGATCCACACTGCATGCCCAAAATATGGACCTCAAAGCTCCAATCCAACCTCCAAAGAGTAGAAAAATACCCAACAATCATTGCACCAAACACCAGATCCCAGGTCCAGACACCCAATATCTATCCACCAAATCTCCATGGGAGGGAGCCACCGATAGAAAGAAGACCCATTAGGTTCGAGAGGCGTAGTACCGCCCAAAACAACAATAACCAAAGTATCATCTATGCCATACTAGAGAGCAAAACCCCAACCAGGCCAATGGCCACAAAATACAAAACAGAGCATCAAAACTGCCCCGTACTGACGTAGACAAGGCGGGAGCCCACGGGGGCAGAGCCACCGACAAGGAAGAGCACCAGAACCTATCTCGAACTGTCACAGGAAAGGTGAGATCCCATGGGGGCATAACCATCGTCAAGAAAGCGAGTAGAGACTCGCATGCAAGGGAGGGAGAATCCCAAGGGGATGAAGCCACCAGCAGAAGGGTCGCGAACCAGCCAGTATTGCCGAAGGAAGGCATGCCGCCATGGAAAGCCGAGCACCTGCGCGAGGGGAGGTGGCTAGGAAAACCCTAGCCGCCTCTTTAGACTTGCCCTTTTATTTACACATAAGTTTGAAAAAGATGTCTAAGTTCTATCAACGCCTAAGGCAAAACCTAAAACCAGTCGATTCCATCACGGTTTGATTTGTACCCTAGTCGAATGTCACATTGCTATTGTTGGGGATAATTGGGAAAATATTTTGGTAAGAACTTGATTCTTACCCCAGCGTAGCAACCCTACTGTTGATACTACTCAGGATGCTGAAGATATTTTACCTCCTCAGACTCTACCACATGAGGTCCAGATTGAAATTTAACTCCACAATGATCCTATTTCGTCGCTCGATCATCAAAACAATGCTTTACTTGCAGCGCAAACGACACTAAAGAAGAAGGAGTTTGTTCCTAAGAGGTCTTTAGAAATTGTCCTAACTAGTTTGAAGGAAAGACTATCAGACTATGCTGATTACCAGTCACAATCTATGTATTCGATGATTGAAGAAAAATCTAAGGAATAGAGAAAAAGAATTACATAGTCACACTAGGCCTGTGAAATTGATTTTAGAAATAAAAGGGTCGGTCGTGTTCTACCCAGGATGATTCGAAATAGGAATAGGAAAAAGGATAACCCGATTCCAACAATCACCATAATGGATCGAGACTCCTTAGAAGAAACAAGTTGAAACTGTGAAGAGCACAGTGATACTCGTATGATTTTGCCTCAAATCTACCTCATTTCCTTCAAAATTGTGAAGGGGTTTTAGGCATTCAAGCTGATCTGAAAGCCAAACTTGTGCAAGAAAGACCCTTAGAGACAATCCAACAACAACCAATCCCGGATTTAGAACCTGAGTGTTGTCGTGACTGTTTAACGTGGGATCAAAGATATTATGCGGATGTCCCATATTTGCAAATGCGCCTAAATAAGGTAATGAGGCAAAATAGAGAACTCGAAAAGGATAACAAGAAATTAAAGATTGAAGCACAACAATGCATATCTCGGGCAAGTAAAAAGCCAAAACATTATGGAGATATTATCATTAAAAATTCAACAAATGTTAATCT
The DNA here is from genome assembly GCA_009831015.1 of Picea engelmannii. Classification (NCBI taxonomy): domain Eukaryota; kingdom Viridiplantae; phylum Streptophyta; class Pinopsida; order Pinales; family Pinaceae; genus Picea; species Picea engelmannii. The sequence goes on along the minus strand of ML812033.1, from coordinate 6,475 downwards.
TATTATTGGATCGGAAATGCACACTTCTTCTTTCTCAAATGCTTAATTTGGGTAACAAAATTTTTGGTTTCATTTCTGTTGAGTTTGTTTTATTCAACATTATTTGTTTTTATTGTTTTTAGATTAGGTAGATAATCAAAGATTCTGTAGCCAGTCTTAATTTAGTTAATATGATTTCTAATTTAATTTAATTTTTATTTCAGGTCTCGAAACAGACCGAAGGGCGCTATATGCGCTGCCTGGCCAGTGAAGATCATGGAAATTCTTATTTTCTTTTTGATTAGTAATAGAATCCATCTCCAAACAATTGGCGATTTATTTTTTATTATTATAACAAACTTTTTATAAGTTGTTATGAATATTGTTATTATAAACTTAGATTAGGATTTGATTTTTCAACTTTTCTATTTTAAAAAGATTTACCTCTATCTTGTGGATATGAGAGTTGATCATTGTTGTGTTTAAATACTTATGTTATTTTGAAACCAAACATGGTGAAAATTCCGGGAAATGGACCACTGACTATTTTTTGAAGAATATGGAACTATACCTTACTTAAGGATTTTGTCTTGTAAGTCAAAGGGTTTTGGTTTCCATTATAATATCTTTAATTATGGTTCATATTATTTGAGTAATTGATCATGGATTGATTTAAAATTAACTTTAATATGTTTTTCCAATACATGGTTAATTTTTATCATCTATATATTAATTCTGTCAACTTTTAATAGTTCATTGGCCTAGATCATTTAGGTCTTTGTGATTGTATCATTTTGATGCAAATTTCGAATTATATTGAGTTTATTCATATACTTTGAATTTGTATAGAGTTAATTGTATAATTGAAATTCTTTTCTTATTGTCAATTAGTCTATCATATCTTCACAAAGGATCCGATTTAAAAATTGTTCTTTATGCATCACAAATGAGATTTAAATTGTCAGTTGAAGTGACTTTCTTTAGGTGATTTCACGATCTTATAATTTCACAACCTTCTGCCATAGATTTCTCTTGACATACAGGTTGTTGGAGCTTCTTTATATAGAAAGGCACAACTTAAAGTTAAATACTGGCTGGTTACTAGGTTAGTGATTTTTCTTTCTTTTGTTTTGGTTTATTATTTTTTCTTTATGAATGTAGATTAACATTAAGCTTAAATACTTTGGTTATTTAAGCTAAAACATTATCATCTACATTCATTATTTATTTATTTATTTTTATTTTATTTTTTAAGTTTTAAGGTTAAAATTAGATTGGTAATATGTTTTAGATCTACTTATATTTTGCCTGAAATTTGGTTCTTTTCTACAACCTCAGTTTTTCAAGGTTTCTTGTAAATCTTGAACTTGTTTATTTGTATATTTTGTAGATAAGAAGTGTGATGTAGTGAATGTATATAGTAGAATTCCATTGATAAATATTTAGTTATTTTATTTTTGTAGTTAAGATTAGATCCCTCATCGGCTAACAGAGACGTAAAACCCGTCAGGGTGAGTTACTTGAAACGACTTAGGTTAACTTGACAACCTTAGACCATAATTTCCCTTCCAATTGACAAGCGTTAAGATATTCCCCTCAACAAGTCCCCACCGGGGAAAAAGTATTGAATGTTGTGGAGGGGACCAACATGGCTTAGAAAACTCGAAGACATAATGGTTTCCTACCTAAATTGGCAGAAAAATCCTTGGTTTGAGTTAACCTAACCAAAATAAGAAGATACATACAATACATGAGAGACCATGCAATGATTTATAAGTTCATGGGCTTTTCACCATCCAACAAATATCTAATGGGTTGGATTTACTCCCTATGGAGACCCAAAGGATAGGTTGATTTGAATTTAGGTTCAAAGGGATTCTTTACTATGATTTTCACTTGTGTAGATGATAGGGAAAAGGTTTTTTAATAAGGTCCTTATTTCTTCAACTCTATAGGTACACATGAGGTACTGGATAGAGTGCTTTAGGCCAAATAAGTAGGACTTTACTGAAGCACCAGTATGGATAAGGTTATATTCTTAACCACATGAATTATGGGAGAAAGATACACAAGAGGGTATTAACAATACTTTGGGAGCATTTTTCAAGATATAAGAGGTAACTAGAAATGGAATATATACATCGTACACCCTTATTTGTGTGTACATGAATGTAGTAGGTGCACTACCTTAGTCAATAACCACTAGCTTTTAGGATGAGGAGTGGGATGAAACACTAGATTATGAACATATCCCCTTTTGGTGCCATAAGTTCCATGAGCACAAGCACCTATTTCATGACTACCCTCCAAATATCAGACCAAATTCAACCAAAGAAAAGGAGGAATAACTATCGGCTTGTAACATTGGCAGAAATGAACAAGTTTGTTTTCCATAATGGTATTAGAGATAAATATGATCTCGGCCCTTGGCCACCTGACCCTTGGTCAAATTTTGTTTCCCTTAGCAACACAACTACAGGCCTTTGGCCACTCAATTTTCAGAGTTCTTGAAACTCAGGGTCTTTGACCACAATAGGGAATTTTTCTATTTAAAAATAAAAAAAATAAAAAATTCTGGTGAAGATCTAAATCATTTCGTTGCAATTTCGGGAAAAAAATATATCAGTGCATTGCCAGATCATAACAGAAGAAGAAAAAATAATAATTGTATAAAGACAAAAGGAGGAGAAAAAGATATATATATAAGTCTATTGGATGTGGCTTAGGTGGTGAGGAGGAATGATTGTTACCCTCCCCACCCAGGTTCAATTCCTTGTGAGTCACATGTTGTGCCCTTAATGGGTCTATAATATGCTCTTGTTGTTGAGCCCCCAATATTCCAAAAATGCTTGGCCTCCCCATGTTCTCTCGCGGATTTCGCGGGGTTTATCCATGGACGTAGCGAGCACCGATATCTGGTGACGTGAACCACATAATATATATAATAAAGAGTAATAATCATAAAATTATTACCAGCTCATAGACAACCACTAGACCGGACATGCCTGTACCATCTGCCATTTTGTTCTCCAGCTTGCATTTGTAGAAATTTGCAGCCATAATTGGCTCCTACCTTTGCCATCCACACAATGCCACCGTACAATCATGGTACACTAAATTTTTGACCAATACAATTAGGTAATTGTTTCTTCAAATTCATACAGTTGTGTCCATACAAACCATCACTGCATTCGTACACCCACCGTTTGAATTTGAGCTGAGCTGTACAATTCGATAATTAATTGTTGGATCCGTATGGTTAATAAAATAATCAATCGACAAGTTGTACAATAAATTAATTGTGAAGTGTAATTCGATGCAAATCAATTAATTGAAGAGTAATAGATCAACACGTACAATTCAAAATTAATTTTACAGGCCATATAAACATAATCAATTATTTATATATACTTTTAGAAGGGTGCAAGGGTGTTTGAAGTATACAAATATATATAATTTAAGAAGGAATGTTGTAAAGGAGTATTATAAAAATATTATTGGAAGGTGTATCTAACAAGTGCTACGTGGCAGGTTAGTCCTTGCCAAGTAGATTTGGGAGTGGAGATGATAGTTGACAGCTTATAATTATTCATGATGATGATTTTTCGAAGATGGGGAGAGACGAGGAATATTGTTAAAAAAGTTGAAATTAACAGTATGGTAAGTAAAGGGTAATTAGAATAGATCTTTAACAATAAGGAAATGAAAGTTGAAATATGTAAAATTAAATGAAAAAAAAAACAAAAAAACAAATATTAAAAAGTTATGTTCAATTGTTTTTTAGAAATGAAATGATAAGAAAATTGTAAATATTAAAAGCTATATTGAAATTACATTGAATAGTAATTTAAGATATAACTTATATCTTACTTTATAGTTATTGAAAAATAATCTACCCATGAATAGATGGCAGGAACAAAACAATTAATATGAAATGGAATCTTCCCATAAAGTAATATGAAACATAACATGTGAAGAAGATATCTGATAATATAATCTGACGTAAATCACGGTTTAATGCGTTTTAATGGGAGATGTTCTCGAGGTATTTGCTTATTAATTAGTAATCAAAGCATAATTAATATGCATTGGGAAGGGCGCGAAGGTGGCATAGATGAAAGTGAGCGATAAATGGTTTGAAACTTTTAAAGCTCGTGAGTTCGAGGAGTACGGGGTGGAATTGTAGATCACAAAAGTTTTGGGTGCAAGATGTATATCACAGAACACGGGGAATGAGAGTTCGATAACGCCAACCCAAGAACCCACGGCTATAAAATTGGATAAGTATGGAAAGAAAGGGCGGTCGGTCAGACTCCCGTAAATCACAATTTAATGCGTATTAATGGGAGATGTCCTGGAGGTTTTCGCGTAAATCGTGGTTTAATGTGTTTTAATGGGACATGTTGTTGGCATGTTTTACAGGAAGCGTGTGCTTGTCATTGATGGAACGAACAACAACGACGATGGAAAACAGGAAAAGCATAAGCTCAGGAGGAGAAGTGAACAATATGCAGAGATCAAAGCTTGGAAGGGAAAGCACAGTACAAAAACATGATCAAGATCAAAATCCTTGATCGTGGATCTGCTTCGAGTGTCCTCACGACCATTGGATCACTTTAAGTGAAGGATAGGATAAACAGGGCACAAGGTTTGAGAATTCAATTATTTGAATATCCGTCAGCCGTCAGATCACCTTAAGTAGAAGGACATGATAAGAAAGGGCTGAGATCTCGATCACCCAAATTTTCGTCAGCCGTTAGATCGAATTAAATAGAAGGATAGGATAATCAAAGATGGAGAGTCATTGGATTTAATCCAAGGCAAAGCTGAATCGCATACAGATTGAGCCGTTGATATAAGATCTTGATCAAACAAACATCATTCATTTCGGGTCTAAAGTTATGAGGAGGTTACGCTTCAGAAAAATCTCACTTCAAGAATTTCAAGTTGAGAATTGAAATACCTGAAGCCCGGAGAGCCGAAATAAATTCTCGACCATTGGATCTGGAGAATATACGATGACCGTTAGATCAGGGAGATCTACGTCAGCATGGACATGTGGCAGATCACGTCAGCAGACAACATCAGGAAGGACATATGGCAGACCACGTCGGCAAGGACACGTGGCACATTCAAATAATGACAAGTGTCAAGATGAAATCGACATTTCAGGTACGTGCAAATCATGAATCTGAGTGACACGTGGCAGGCACTCAGTTCGTGCCATGCCATCAAGTGACGTAAGAAAGTTACGTCACTCCGAGAGTTTTACTTCGGGAGTTTCACCACCAATAGATGCCCTAAGTCCTGAAGTCCCGAAGTGGACATAAGTTGTCCGATCTGAAGATCACTTTGGGTGCATTCTCAACCATTGATCAAAATATAGTGGAAGGATAGCATAAGTAGAATAGCTGAAGTGTCGAAGTAAATGGCAGCCATCCATCACAATGCTTGATTAAGTCATAGCCAATGGATTAAGCAGTGAAAGGATAAGTGTAAGGATTGATTCTGACCATTGATCTAGTTCCGCAAAATAAAAGTGAACGGTCCGATCTGTTCAACGAAATCTTGTTTAGAAGATTTGAAAAGTTGAAATCCTGAAGTCCCGAAGTCCTGACTGTCGTCCATCTCATCAAGAGATTAAATCGTGACCATTGATTCTGATAAGCGCTCAAGCGCTCATTTGGCCTAAACATCTGGACACTGCCATTGGTCATATGGTAAGAGATTTAAAAGGATGAGCCATCGATTGAGAAGGAAAGGTGTCCACGGATCATCAACTCTGGAAGACTGATGTATGGAGGAAAGCAGGGTTTGAGAGTTGAAACTCCCGAAGCCTGGATCACGGAATAAATCAAAGTCATTGATTTAAGAAGGTTAGATCTGGTCAACAGAACTTGAAAGGTCAGATTCGAAATGTCAGCTCAGGAGCACCGTCAAGATCATGAGATCGACGGTCCCATCTCATTGCGAGGATTGAAGGTGTGCGAACTTTAAAAAGTTAAGGGCAGGCTGCAATTAAAACCACGATTTTGGAGAAAGGATACATGTGGGCTCAAGGTAAAATGCGGGGCAAAATGTAGTTTGATCTCAAACCACCTTTGGCCGCACCCGCAATTGCATGGTCACGTGAGACCATCGCCCAAGGTCACAACCAATGGTCATGTGGAGAGGAACGTTGCGCCAGGTGCTAGTTCGTGCATGTAAAGTTCATGAGGACCTATAGATCAAAAATACTTTGTGTGTATAATCCAACAACGCAGATTAAGTAGACAATCTGATTGAAGGGTTGCTGTTTCACTTCATGGTTTCTTGATTAGTTGCGATTCAGTTACACTAATTGAATCATTTTTCCTGAGCGTTGGAATCATGATTCCTAAGAATTTTTGAGATTCCTGACTTGAGTGTTGGAGATGCGGAGTGTAACAGATGATGAGAGAAGGAATAAAAGTAAAATGCTGTGACAGAGAGAAGTTGTTGTTTTTCTGTAAAACAA
>ML812032.1:138597-187779 GCA_009831015.1 Picea engelmannii | reverse complement strand
TCTTGGAGGTTTATGGAGTCTGTGAGAGGGTATGAGGCTTCAGATTTCAACAACTCAGAGAAGCACTTTTTGAATTCCCCATGTTTAATTAACTCAGTGAGTGGCACAGGGATTCTGATCTTTTGAATCTCATGTTCGAAATTAAAAGAAGACATAGGCTTTGGGATTTCTCTAATTTCAGGAACATGATTATGGACAATGGGAGAGAGAGGTTGAGCCCTCTTACCTCTGTGGATGTCTGCTACTTCATTAGCAGGTTTCTCTATTCTATTGGATTTCTCAGGAACATCAGGTGCTGCTATCCTTTTGTCGGATCTCAGGTTGTACCTGCCTCGACCGCCACTAGCTTTATCTCCCTTGCTCAATTCATTTAGCTGACATCCCATAAGAGATTCTTCATAAGAAGTCTGAGTGAGATGAGGAAAAGGAGGAGTGTCTTCTAAGCAGTATATTTTAGGCTCAGGCTCGTCTGTTTCCCTTTCTTCTTCATCAGCGACCAGGTTGTTCTGAAAGGGAGCCTGAATTCTCTGGTCTTCTCTGTCTCTTCCTCTCTCTCTGTGCATAATCGGGGGAGCAATATTATTTGGCCTCCTGAAACCCCCTTTATTTTCGGTGTTCTGAGGGCCCTTATACATTTTCTTCCTTTCCACCTTCAATATTTCCACCTCCTCTTTAAGGAAGTTCATTACTTGGGTCAGCTCATTTACTTGAGGGTGGGGCAGTGATGGGCCAGAAGTTGAGGCTTCCGACTTTTCCTTTCTTCTGTCTGTGTCGGCCTGGTTTCTCAGTCTGTCAGCTGCTAGTATGTTTGATTCCACTTCTATAGCTGCATCTTGCATCTGAGCTAAGGAGGTGGCTCTCCTTTCTCTTAATAAGAGACAGAAATCAGGTTCAAATGCGCCAGCATAGGAAATTTGAGCAGAGGCCTCAGAGGGTTTAATATTTGCAGGAATCTTATTATACATTTTATTGAATCTTTTGGAGAAGTTAGAGACAGATTCTCCATCCATTTTCTTCAGAGCCCCAAACTCTGTCATGTAATACATATAATCCTTCCTGTCTCCACATTGTCTTAGGAAAACACCATCTAGAGCCTCAATTCCAGCAATAGATCCGGGAGCTAGTCCTATAAACCATTTCCTGACCTCACCCTCCAGGCTCTGGACAAAGACTCTCATACAGACATCTTCATTTTCGATATTCAGGTTGTCTACATAACTGTAAAAATCAGCCAAGTGCTCCTCAACAGTTATGTCTCCCTCCCCACTGAACTTGAGCATGTACTTCAAGTAGTCTCCAGCAGGGAGAGGATTCATAGGATGTGGTAGGATTAAAGGAGAATATCTAGAAGCAACTATGGCGTCCATTCTATTCAGAGGGCGATTGGCGCCAGCCATAGGAATATTAGGTAGAGGAGAACTCAGAGGAGAAGGAGTATGGACGGGAGATGTCGGAAAAGAGGTTCTTGGAGGAGACAACGGAGAAAACAGAGAGAGCGCCAAGGGACCTGAGTGTGCATATGCTTCTCTCTGCGTAGTAGTAGCAACAAAAGGAGGGGTGGTGAAACCTTCGGAATATTGAGGTCTGTGATGAGGCACGACCTCTAGGGAGGGGGGAGTGACAAGGATATCTCTTTCTGATACCGGACCAGGAGGAGAAAACTCAGCAGGAACACTCCCAAAATTCAGAAAATGGGAAACCTTACAGGAAGGATGACTAAGAAGATGAGAATAAGAAAATGGAGTTCTCACAGAAGGGGACGGCGTATTACCTGTTTCAGCGATGGAAACTTCTTTTGCAGAGCTCTTTCCCTTTCTGCGCATCGCTTCCGAGTCAGCTTCTGGTGTAGCTAAAGGCAAGTGTGGATTATACCTCGTGTGTCTGACTCTCGAAGCCACAGTTGATAGAGCACGCTCTCCCCAGTGGAGTCGTCATGATGGAGTCGCCAGGTGCACAGTAGCAATATTCAAGTTCTGATATCTGATGCACCTTCAGAATCAGTTGATCTTTGTCGTTCAATCCTGGGGAAAATGTTCAACTTCATCCCCGGCAACGACGCCAGAAATGTTGGCGTCAAAAGTCACTCCTGGATTGCTTGCAGGAGCAGAGCTTGACACCCATCAATTTAATGTCACAATTTGTTTAAAAGGGGTGATCAAATGGAAGCAAACTCGAAACAGACGTCTCGTCTCAGAAACTAGGCCAGGCATGCATGGGTGAGTGAGGTCTTGATAAACTTCAAACAGTGAGTTGCAATAAGGGTGAGTAGATGGAAGACTTCGTGAGAAGGGTGCAAAGGTATGTTATAGGCATCAGGCTTCTAACAGACTGTGAGAAGAAAGCATTCGAACGCATGATCCTCTTACATCCAAACCCAAAAGACCAGAGAATACAATAATGTCACAACAAATCCTTTATCATAACATAACTGCAACAATCCATGCGAATCCTTCGATCATGAACTCTCTGGTATGAGACGAAAACATAGATGGAAAAGGAGAACTGTTTGTCATAAAACAAGAAATCTCAAACACAGATACATAACCCAAAAAGCTAGAATATTTGTTGGAACTTTACAGTTGGGAGCTTAGCTCTACCATCGATAGATAAAAAAATGGCGAAAATGCCTTCATATACTCAGAACAACAACAGGAGAAAAATCAAGATACTGCATTGAAAGATTTGCGTTTGCATGGCTTTCTGACAGTCAACCTCTGAAAGATCGTGCAACTTATGTCAGACGCCATCTAACTCTTTGACAGTTCCAATGGCGAATTGATGTGCCTTTAATTCATTGCCGTGCTCTCCCATTAAGGTGGAGGTGATGTCTAACCACCACCAACCACTTCAATAACTGCTTCGTCGGGATTGAGGATGGCCCGGCCAACTTGGCATTTTTGGGACGTGGAGGGCCTCTTGCACTGCCACCTGGAATAACTGACTGGCTCAAAAGATATGCGTGGAGGCCAGCGTGGAAAGTGGGGCATGGGAATGGAGTGATGGAGCCAAAACAGCAGGGAGTGGAGTAAGAAGCGATGAGGGAACGACAGAGGTTACAGGGGAGCAGATGTGATGGACACATTTTAGTGGGAGGCTGACGTGGAGGGAAGGAGACACGTGGCAGATGGTGTGTGGATGATGAGAAGGAAGGAAGACCACGCGGACCATAGAGGGGAGGTAGATGGATGATACATGGCAGTAGGAGAAAGGTGGTTCTGGAAGGTGACATGATGAGAGAAGGGCCCACACAGGCTTAAACACAGAGAAACTGAGGATGATGGGATGGCACGAGCGTCATTGATCCAGGCGCCAAGATCTCGGCCGTCGGAAAGCTGCGCCCCGGATTCCGGACCCTTCCCCCCCGCTTAAAGGTAGAAAGGTGGGGGGGGGGTCTGGAATCCCACCTGCGCCGTTGATCCGGGCGTCGCGATCCCTGCCGTCCAAACTTGGCTTTCATTTAATCATGGGCGCGTTAGCACCCCGAATTTAGGACAAGTGGGTTTTTCACCCATTCTTTTGCATTCTAACCTCCTTACAAGAAATATCGCTAATAGTAGTACATTAACTTTAGATCCTAGATCTAGTATAATGTCTCCCATATTGAAATCTCCAATGTTGGCCTTCACTCTGAATTTCCTACTTGTTCTTCTTCTTGTATGTAGGTGATTTACAGTTTTTGGTTCTAGTTTTTCTTCCGTCTCGATGCTACATTTTTCTAATATGTTTTACAAAATTTTCATAGATGATGGATCGTTTAATACTTTTACACATGATTGGAAAAAGCCTTTGATTGTACTTACTTGTCCTATGGGTTTCATTTTGTTGGTATGATCCAATAATGGAGGCATCTCCTACTCTGGTGCTTCCTTGTTTTTCTGCGTAGTTGAAGTTGACGCTATGTCTTCCTTCTAAAGTTCTTGTCTGGATTCATTAAGTATCTCCTTCTCCTTTTGTGCGTCGAATTGCTTCCTTCATTTGGTGTTCTTCTTCACCCATTGGTTTTGTGCTAGCGCTTGTCGAGCGGTGTCATCCCCTATTTTATCTGCTCCGTGAGTAACTATATTAATGTTCTGTCTTTCATCCCTTACTTCAGTGGAAATCCACTGAACATTCTGGTTGTTCTGATTCCTCTTTTCCCAAATATTTACTAGTAGTTGTTGAGCACTCAACACACCCTAAAAGTCTATGTTTTGCCTCAGTATGAATCTGATACTTGTTCTTATTTTTTATGTTCATTTTAAAGCCTACCTGAACATACAGCAAGGAATCATCTTAATCATTAAAGGGTCCTTAATAAGCTACTTAGGAAATCAGCACACTAAATATTTCCACGACGCGGTTAGGAGTTCAACATCGGTAAATGTTAAATATGATGAAAATAATTTGAGAAGTTTAAAATAGCCGAACACTGATATTCATCGTCATCGACAGATGAAAGTATTTCTTTTTATGATTGAACCTTTGAAGAGGTATCGCCGAAGACCGAACCATTCGTCTTCTGCAGGAAAAATAAAAGGTAAGAGTCACACAAAGAGAAGAGCGGTATCACCGATTGCCAACACCCGACACAATTTCGGCGTCGGAGATTTACAAAATAAAATACACATTAATTTTACATTTTAAAGTGTCGATCCCCGACCTCCACGCCAGAGAGATACGATGTGATGATATGTTTTACCCACAGATCTATTAGGTATGACCCATTTAAAGTGTGGATAAGATTGCAGATCATGCATCAGTTGCTAATCTGTGCGTGAATCAAAGGAACCAGTTTTAACTTGTCGATACAATGCATCTGCCTCTGCACCTCCACCGTCAACCAGTTAGGATTTAATTGAGGAGAATCGATGGTAGTTTCATTTTGAATTCTATTTATTAGTCGTATTAACTGATTGATATGACAGATAGAGTCTCTCGAGTTATATTCTATCGAATTCATTATGCATGATCTTATTCTATGCGGCAAAGATTTCAGAACGAACAGAGGAGCAGGGAGGGAAAACCGAATAAGCCGTCCAAAGTTCAGTAAGAATTAGACAACTTTATTAGCAAGCATTACAGGTATATATCCACTTGTGGCATTTTATGTTTCCTTTTATGAGTTCACAACCAGACACTACTCTGTACAGATGTTTAAAGGTTATTTTAATTGCAGGAACAATGCCTCCAAAAAATCCCTCCACGAGGAAATCCCCAAGAGTACCAAAGCTGCAAGAACCAGAAGCAGGAGAGGGATCCTCTCCAGCAGTTGCAAGACAGTTAGAATTCACTCCAAAACCAATGCCTATCATCAAGACAACTTCCAAGGAGGCCTTTGTCCAACCTTCAGCCTTCAGAGACACAAAACCAAACATTGGAGCCAAAACAACATTTCCTTGTTGGGAAGAATTGTTTAAGAAGATCAAGAAAGAATAACCCCTCGAGGATACCCCACACAATGATCCTGATACAAGGAGGTTTGATGATGATGTCCTCCCAAACATCCATAGAGCTTATCTACACATGGTGGCAAGCCAAACTTCGGTGTTTCCTTGCATCAAGCTCCTAAAGTGTCTCATTGATCACACTGACGTGCATAATTTTTTCATAAATGATGATAATGGTGGATGCGTCAGGGTTTTCTTTCCATCAGAAGTTGAGAATTACTACAAGCTCAGGGATTCAGAAGAAAAGTTGAGCACTGATTTCGTTCTGAGTTTCTGTGCTTCACATGATACCAGAAAAATCATGGCATTATGGTGGAGGGAAGAAAAACAATTCATGAACCAAACCGCTGGCTGGTACCCAACAACCAATCTAAGAGAGCCATACATATGCTTGATGGCTCTTCTCTGCAGGTTAGATGGGGAGAAGGATTTATCCCAATTTTCAAAGGCTTGTATGCCCCTAGCTTTTACGATAGCCATTTCAGGCACAAGTTTCAATTGGGGTGCTATCATCTCCAAACAGCTGAGCACCTTCATAAGACAGGCCCGGATGCCAAAAGAGGGTGAAACCCCCTCCTTCTACATGGCCTCGTATTTGTTAGATGTCATCTGCACCAGGAGCATTTTCTCTAGAATGAACTTGAATTGCCACTCTTCGGAGCTCTCGGTCCATGTATACTTCAACATTTTATGGGATAACAGGTACAAAACATCCTATGTCCTTATCTGTGATGATTTTATTGCACATATCTATTTTTTGGTGTTCAGGAAAGAATGCCCTAGGCTATCAAAAGAAGCAAAAGGGATTATATCCAAAATGGGCCACTAGTATCTAGACGAGCGCGAAACCTACATCAGGGTTTTCAGAGCCACATGGGCACCTGATTTGTTACCCATATATGTTCCCGACCGACTAGTGTTAGGGGAAATTTGCTACCAGACCATCCTGCAAGGATACAATGCCACCTTAGTAAAGGAAAATAAGCGGGCTTTCATACTGTATGGGTTTCATATTGGCTTCTATAAGGTCAAAGACACCGCACATGCTAAGTAAGAAGGGCTAAGTAAATTGGAATTCTGGTTCCAAACTGGCCGATTTCTTAAACATGATCCCAAGGGACTGGTCTCGCAACATGCATCTCATGTATCATTCTATTGGACCTATGCCCATGATCGGTTCAAAGATGAAATATTCACCAAAAATTCTTAGGATTGGGATGAAGTGGCGTCAAGAAGGGTTGATCCTTGAATGACCAGATTCAAGGCCATGAGTTTGGAAGAACAAGCGATGTCTTTGGAGCAGACAGCTCAGGAAATTCTCAGGGCTCAGGAAGGAGTTGTAGCATCTGAACCCAGCGAGAGAATAGGCGATCCCCAAGAGGGAATCGAGGTGGCGACAGTTTATTAGGAATCCTTGGTACAAATAAGGGATCTCCTTAAAGATCAAGCTACACAAGAGATGGGTGCACTTTTATACCAACAAGGCCAGCTTCTAATGAAGTAGATGTAGGATGATCTATACCTTATCATAAGACCTATGATTTCAACTACTATCTGAAGCACCCCGACAGAGTCAAGCGACCTCGGTCCCATGAATCCTCACAACACCAATGGGTTAGGTAATCCTAAATCCTCAACATCGTTGGTCCATTCCTCGGAAGGTGGGACAACTCACACAGAGATAGGTCGGGTCTCGATAGAAACCCAAGTGCCTAACCCCCTAAGAAAACTTATACATATATATAGCGACAACGAGAGTTCATTGTCATCTCACGCCACCTAGGTGCGTGTCCAAGAGGAAGGAGGTCCTGAGAAAACCTCTTCCCCTCAGCCCAAGTTTCAATACCAGGAGGTCTTGCAAAAGGAAATAGAAACTGAAAGCGGCCTCGACACAAAAGGACAAAATGAATCGGAAGTCGAGGTGGATCCGAATGACGGGCCCAAACCGGAGGAGATGAAGAAAGGATCTCCGCAAAAGGAAATCAATAGTTCTACAACTGACGAGAAAGTAAGTAATGAGCCTATACCCAACACTTCCATTCTTCCCAATGCTCAAATCCCCGATGAGCGACAAGTGGGAGTCGGACCCGCAAGATACAGTGAGGAAGTTCGAGAGTCCAACCTCAAACAAATATACACCATCGACAGTTTGGGAAACAAACTAACATGGGGCGATCAACAGATACCAGAGCTAGTAGACAAGGTGATTGATATCTAGGCGATCTCCTATGATCATAAGAGAAAGGCCATCATTTTAAGGACGACAAAGAAAAGAAGGATCTCTTTAGATCACTCCATCCTAGTTACTACTGAGGAGAAATTTATCAACAAAACAGACACCTGAACGTATGAACTGATCATCATAGGAAAATCCCTCTTAGATGCCACCTTGGATAGATCCAGGAGAGACAAAAAGGAACTAGCCGCCACCCTAAAGGAGCTCAAACACTTCCTCCATATTTTTGAATACTACAAAGGCACCATGCATACCACTGTGTATCTGAAAGGTGAGTTCGTAGGAGTTTACAACGAGTTTAATAAGGATAGACACTTGTTACTTGAAAACATAGTTGACTTTCGAGAGGACACTCTCATGGAAATTGCAACTTGCAAGGAGATGGAGCAATGGTATGAAAGGGATCAACAAGCAGTAGAAATACTTGAGTACATTGAGGCAGTCCAACAAGGCTGAGATAAGGAAAAACATGGCATTCAGGTGATAGGAAAAATTAGTCTTAATCACATGAAGCGATCAGTCGAGTACTGGGATGAGATGTATTGAGAACCACATCAAGAGATCCAAGAGTAATGGACCAGGTGTAGTAAGCACTGGGGTAAAATTAACAAAATAATGAAGGATGTTAGGCTCCCTGAGTTTGACACCCCCAATAATGGCATTGACTTGAGCAACGTGGTCAAGATGCATGCCGAACAAGATGCGCTATGGACCGAAGAGTTCACGAAAAATAGCCGATGCGAAGCCAGGGCAAGTACGACCCCAAACCATGCTACAACATCTGAACTTCAATTTAGTAAAGTACCAGGTGCATGTATTAGACATCAGGGGAATATACCCGACCTCGATGGAACATCATAGATTTCCATGGGCTCAAACTTGTGAAAAAATGTTTGTCAGCTGGATTGAATACGAGAGCAGTCATCCTTTCTAAGAAGTATCTCAAGACAAATGTTAAATAATCTATTAGAAGATAATGCCACATGGCAATTTCTGTTTTGTTTAAACTACAATTAGTCGTTAGTTTCGGTTAGAATTCTATATTATAAATAAATACATCGACCGATTAGAAAATGGTCGATGGTTGTTGTAAGAACTGTTTCTTTTGGTTGTTAAGAATTATTTTGAGACTGCTATGAATTGAGAATTACTTATGGACCAAAGACAAACTATTTTCATCAGATACATGTGATTGGACTTGGAGAAGAATTACTTCCTATCCCATTTCATGAATGATGTAGTAATGAGTAAGAGCAATTAATTATGTTGTCAAGTTATTTGGTGCAATGTTTTGATGTTATTTTCTTTAATGATGAAGATAAATCATTGTGTTATTATGTAATGCATGGTTATGGTATATGAATTATTTTTCTTTCCATTATCTTGTTACATATGTGCTTTCTTTCTGATATTTAGTTTCTCAGACAGTAATTAGATGCTCACACGGTTAATGTATTAGTACTAGGCCTGTGGTATAGAGTAATTGTCTGCATGTTGAGAAGAGGGTTATCCAAATATTAACCTCTTCCTCAGTAGTTAAAACTTAATCATGTTAATTGTCAAGTTGGTTTATGCTGGCTTGCATCTCTCACATCAGCCCCACCCAAGAGAAAATACAAAAAACAAATATCCCTAACCAAAGGAAGAGCCTTCACAAAGAAACACAAAGCCCATCGATAAATTGGCTGGATCACAAGATCTGAAGAACCATTCCATTTTAAATGTTACAGAGTATAATTGGGCCTCGATGGCCAGTTTGGTTCCTACTGTTGAGTCAAGGGATTTAGGTCCCATTAACAGAATTGGCGCTAGAAGGAGGGCCTGAGAATGAATGGATGAATATATATTTTATCTATCATTTCAAACAACCTATAGATTCTTAACAACCCACATGCATGGCTAGTCCATCACAAGACAACCCACACACATTGAGTATTCCCAAAACGGATAACTCACCCCAGCCCGAGGAAGAACCTTTTCACCCTTAAATACCTTACGCTCTTCCTCATGAGGAAGTGAATCAATTCAGGAGAATCACTAGAGCCTATGCTCGAAAGATTGGTGTGTTTTCCTTATCTCCCATCCTCCCTCGAAGAAAAAAACATAGCAAACCAATGGTTATCACTCCTGACGAAGTTTTTGTACACTCCGTAGAAGACTTGATAGATTTTCCAATTACCAAAATCCAAGAACCTCTTGATCTAATACTCGAAACGCCGGCCGCTGACATCTCTGAGTCAAACAAATTTTTGGAAGAAGAAGAGTTCGACTCAGATTCTGAAGAAATCAAGGGTAATAATAACCATGAGGAAGAAAGAGAAATCTCTCTTCAGAACAATTAACCCTGGTTGGCCGTAGATGCCGTGGTCGTCCTCGGACGAATACATAATCTTCCTCGGCATCCGGAGAAACTGCTTCCTAAGTACGACCCCAAAACTTCAGGATTACTTGAACATCACATCAAGAAGTTCATACTCATGATCAGACTTATGAACGTTCAACATGAAGACGTAGTCTGCAGAATTTTCCCCTACACGTTTGAAAATTCATCTTCCACGTGGTATTTCAACTTGCCAGTAGGATCGATAACTAGCTGGACTGAGTTCCAGAAAGAGTTTTTAGATAAATTTGTAGAGGAAACTACTACAAGATCCTTGATGGAAGAGTTGTTCGCAACCACCATGAGTCCAAAAGAAAGGGTCAAAGATTTAAATCATAGATTCACGACCATCTTAAACAAATTCCAACCCACTCCTAGCTTCTATTTCTATGTTTGTAAAAAGAGCCGCTAAGAAAACCCTGGCAGAACATTTTGAGGAGGACAAGACAATAGAATTACACATGAAAGGATGTAAAGAGGGCTAGTTATCCTCAGTGAGAAAAGAAAGCTAGCCCCCCCCAGGAGAGGACTCCTTCTGACTAAACCTCCGAGAAAACCAGTTGAACAGACTCCCGACAAAGATAATGGTGATATAGAAGATCTCCAATGCACAAGGAAGAAATTATCGAACGAAATCATAGACATGAAGAGAAATGCAAGGGAGGCAAACCAAGGCCAAAGGCCCTATAAACCTTTCTTTAAAAAAAACCCGCCTTTCAAATCAATTGAACCTCCCCTCGCTAACTTAAATATCGATCTAGGGAATGTCGTTTTTGAATCTTTTTGTACTTGTCATCAGGAGAACCACTCTGAAAGAGACTGCCCTCAATGGGTACATGCCATGAATTTGATGGCCAATCGGTTTCTAGACAAAGTCTCCCTAGCCGAACAACCAAATAGTTCGGTTATTAATATGACAGACCAAGAAGAAGTTGACCCACCACAAGACACAACCATGTTGATATGGGATCCGAGACCTGATCATGCCTTCCAACGATTTTTTTGAGTCTCGGGAACAACCCGCAGATGTTTCGACGATACAGATGTGCATTAAGGGTCTGCCCAACGCAAAATATATCGACGCCACCCGAGATTTGCAAAGTAATTTAAATCCGATGTTCCTCTTACTCAAAACTCTGAATTGATCTTTCAAGACAAATCGGTGATACTGAAAGGAGACACCTTCTTTTGCCAAAACTCGATGCTAGAACTTACAAAATGAGAGGTCAAGGAACAAGAAACTAATAAGGGAAACAAAAATAACGATCCCCGTTCACAAATATGGACCCTCTATTTTGATGGATCCAAATCTCAAGAAGGGTCTGGAGCAGGATGCATCCTCATAAATCCTATTGGTAAACGTCATTTCTTGTCCTCTAGGCTAGAATTCGAATGTACCAACAACACTGCCGAATATGAAGCTCTAGTACAAGGATTAAGGAAATCCATAAATTTGGATATCAAATGATTGAAGGTTTTCGGGGATTCTGAAATTATTCTTAGACAAGTAAGAAATACTATACATTTCAATTGTCCTCATCTGAATAACTATCCACAGGAGGTGCATAGGTTAATAGAACACTTTGAGGATTTTAACATCACTGTGATCCCTAGAACAAAGAATATTCTTGCTGACTCCTTGGCCAATGTCACTTACATGCTGTCCCCTTTAGAAGATTATGAAGCCTCCCGATTCACTGTGGATCTTCTCTACAAACCGTCGGTACCTAATAAAATTTCCAATTGGAAAGTCTTCGAAGGAGATGAGAAAATCATAAACTTCTTGACTAACCAAGACAATTTCAAATACCTCGCTATTGACGATGAAGAATTCTAGGAGCTTTCCGCAGAAAATGATCCTCAGACGGGATGACCTATGGATAAATCAAAGGGTCACACGATCCCAAAAGGGATAGCTAATCTAGAAAATATTTTTTATCTCAAGGAGATATTTAAGGGACCCAAAAACGAAAATACTGGTAGATCTTGTCCCTTGCATGAAACTAGAAATCTTGGGACCCCAGAGAGCCCAAATAATGTGAATCTGGGCAAGACTATGTCTAAATAAGAGAGGAAATTTTACCTCAAATTATTTAGGCAATACCAGGATGTCTTCGCGTGGTCCTACAGGGATTTGAAAATGTATAATACCCGCATCATTCAACACACCATCCCCTAGAAATTGGAATTAAAACCTTTCCAACAGAAGCTCTGAAAGTATCACCCATCCATGGAGCCTATTATGTATCAGGAACTAAAGAAGTGTTTAGATGCCAAGATCATATTTCAGGTTAGGCATTCTACTTGGGTAGCGAGCCTTGTTCCGGTAAGGAAAAAGTCAGGGGAGATCCACCTATGCATAGATTTTAGGAACCTCAACAGGGCCTCAGAAAAAGACAATTATCTATCCCTGCTGATGGGACAACTCTTGCAGACCGTGTCAGGCTCGAAGATTTTCTCTCTATTAGATGGTTTCTCAAGATACAACCAAGTCCCTGTTTCTAGGAAGATCGTTTAAAAACCACATTCCGAACCAAATGGCGAACCTTCGCTTATAAGCGCATGCCTTTCGGGTTGATTAATGCAGGAGCAACCTTCCAAAGATCCATGGATGTTTCTTTTCGGGGATTAATTAATAGATGTTTGGTAGTGTATCTAGATGACGTAACAATGTATTCAAAGAACATAGAAGAGGACATCCAACACTTAATTCATATTTTCGAGAGGTGTAGGAAATACGGTATATCCTTAAACCCTAAGAAAACTATCTTCGGTGTCGAGGAAGGTAAGTTGTTAGGTCACATTATATCTTAGGCAAGGATTTTCATAGACCCCGAAAGGATTAAATCCATAACTCAACTTCCCTTACCCCATAATAAGAAAGCTATGCAATCCTTTTTCGGCCAAATCAATTTTGTGAGGAAGTTCACTCCCGAATTCACGGAAATCATCAAACCCTTACAAAAGATGATTCACAAAGATGCCGAGTTTAAGTGGGATGATGAGCGAAAAGACATCTTCAACAATATCAAAGTTTCCATTTCCTGGGCCCCAGTGTTGCGAAGTCCCAATTTCAATAGGGACTTTTTCCTTTATACTTTCGCCTCCGATCAATCACTAGTTGCAGTTTTGACTCAAAAGGATGATGGAAACAATGAAGCCCCTATGTCATTTATGAGTACTAATCTTCAAGGAGATGATCTCAATTATCCTGTTGTAGAAAAATAGGCCTATGCGGTTTATAAGGCAGTAAAACATTTCAGGTCTTACATCCTCAAAAATCACACTAAAGTAATTGTGTCGCAACCTACTGTTTGATCCTTGTTCACCCAACAGGAAATGGGGGAAAGAAGGGAAACTGGATGGCGATAGTCCAAGAATTTGATCTAGATATAAAATCTGCAAAACTAGTAAAAGGACAAGGTTTGTGAAAGCTTGTAGCCGAAGCCCAGGATCAAGTAAATGAAGATCTCGGATGGGAAACCAAAATGACATTCTGGTGTGGTGAAGTAGCATACATATCCCCAGGAAAAGACTCCTGGTACAAATATTTAACTTATCTCCTACATCACGAGACTTGTCCCGAAAACCTCAACCCTAGAGAAAGGATATCCCTAAGATTAAAATCTGCACAATATCGTCTTATAAATTCGATACTCTTTTGAATAAATTACGACGGGGTATTGTTAAGATGTCGTGAACAAGAAGACGTAGACAAGGTACTGAAAGAACTCCATGATGGCCCCGCCAGGGGACATTTTGCAGAAAACACCACCGCTCATAATATTCTGAGAGTTGACTATTATTGGCCCACCTTGTTCAAAGACGCTCATACTTACACTAGAAACTGTAAGACTTGTCAAATAAGTGTTGGAAAGAAGAAAAGAGCAGCGATCCCACTCCAACCTATTACTGTCTCTCGGCCTTTCGAGAAGTGGGCGTTGGATATCATAGGAGAAATCACACCTAGCTCCTCGAAGTTGCACAAGTACATTCTTACCGCCACCGACTATTTCACGAGATGGACATAGGCCATTCCTTTGATTCGTGTGAACAAAAAGGTAGCTATCCAATTCATAGAATAACAACTGATCACAAGGTTTAATGTCCCTTCTGTTCTAGTCTTTGATAATGAAGCTTACTTTTAC
Source organism: Picea engelmannii (assembly GCA_009831015.1). Classification (NCBI taxonomy): domain Eukaryota; kingdom Viridiplantae; phylum Streptophyta; class Pinopsida; order Pinales; family Pinaceae; genus Picea; species Picea engelmannii. The sequence goes on along the minus strand of ML812032.1, from coordinate 173,589 downwards.
TAAACCCTATTGACAGAGTTTTCTCTGGTCAAAGGAATCATGATCAAGTACTCTGCAAATTACTATCCCGAAGGAAATGGCCTGGATGAATCGACTAACAAAAACCTGGTAAGGATATTAAGGAAGACGGTGACAGATAACCAAAGAAACTGGCATAATCTACTCTATAATTCTCTATGGGCTGACAGGGTCACACCTAAGTAAGCCATAGGAAATTCCTCATACTTTCTGGTCTATGGGAAAGAAGCCATCCTCCCAAATGGTCTCTATATCCCGTCTCTTCAGCTGGCCCAAGATTCCAATGAAGAACCCTCATCAGCCATGCAACAAAGGATTAACACTCTGCTCATGCTAGAGGAAGAGAGAGAAAGGGCTAAGTCAAAATTCCTAGCTCACCAATAGATAGTGAAAAGATGGTTCAATAAGCACAAGGCTAAAAAAAAAAAATTTGAAGTAGGAGACTTAGTCCTGAAGTGGGACAGAGAAAATGAACCTAAAGGGAAACATTCTAAGTTTCAAATTCTATGGCTTGGACCTTTACAGGTATCTGAGAAGATTGGGGCAGGCACTTATCGATTACAGAGTCTAAGGGGAGAACTTGATCCCGTCCCAGTAAATGGCCAAGCCCTAAAACAATACTTCCAATAAGAATAAATAAATAATAATAGGAATCAGATCATGAGTCAGGGTCAAAGGAAATGAAGGAGGAACAAAGATTCTACTTTCCCCCAGTGAATCTCCATTTGTTGAGCACTCAACACACCCTAAAAGTCTATGTTCATTTTTTACTTTTGGGTACCAGTTGATCCTTTACACTGTCTGTTTTGCCTTCAGTATGAATCTGATACTTGTTCTTATTTTTTATGTTCATTCTAAAGCCTACCTGAACATATAGTAAGGAATCATCTTAATCATTAAAGGGTCCTTAATAAGCTACTTAGGAAATTAACACACTAAATATTTCCATGACGTGGTTAGGAGTTCGACATCGGTAAATGTTAAATATGATGAAAATCATTTGAGAAGTTTAAAATATCCGAACACTGATATTCATCGGCATCGGCAGATGAAAGTCTTTCTTTTTATGATTGAACCTTTGAAGAGGTATCACCGAAGACCAACCCGTTCGGCTTCTGCAGGAAAAATAAAAGGTAAGCGTTGCGCAAAGAGAAGAGCGGTATCACCGATTGCCAACACCCGACACAATTTCGGTGTCGGAGATTTACAAAATAAAATACACATTAATTTTACATTTTAAAGTGTCGATCCACGACCTCCACGCCAGAGAGATACGATGTGATGATATGTTTTACCCACAGATCTATTAGGTACGACACATTTAAAGTGTGGATAATATTGTGGATCATGCATCAGTTGCTAATCTTTGCGTGAATCAAAGGAACCAGTTTTAACTTGTCGATACAATGCATCTGCCTCCGCACCTCCACCGTCAACCAGTTAGGATTTAATTGAGGAGAATCGATGGTAGTTTCATTTTGAATTCTATTTATTAGTCGTATTAATTGATTGATATGACGGATAGAGTCTCTCGAGTTATATTCTATCGAATTCATTATGCATGATCTTATTCTATGCGGCAAAGATTTCAGAACGAACAGAGGAGCAGGGTGGGCAACCCGAATAAGTTGTCCAAAGTTCAGTAAGAATTAGACAACTTTATTAGCAAGCATTACAGGTATGTATCCACTTGTGGCGTTTTATGTTTCCTTTTATGAGTTCACAACCAGACACTGCTCTGTACACATGTTTAAAGGTTATTTTAATTGCAGGAACAATGCCTCCAAAAAATCCCTCCACCAGGAAATCCCCAAGAGTGCCAAAGCTGCAAGAACCAGAAGCAGGAAAGGGATCCTCTCCAGCAGTTGCAAGACAGTTAGAATTCACTCCAAAACCAATGCCTGTCATCAAGACAACTTCCAAGGAGGCCTTTGTCCAACCTTTGGCCTTCAAAGACACAAAACCAAACATTGGAGCCAAAACAACATTTCCTTGTTGGGAAGAATTGTTTAAGAAGATCAAGAAAGAAGAACCCCTCGAGTATACCCTGCACAACGATCCTGATATAATGAGACTCGATGATGATGTCCTTTCAAACATCCGTAGAGCTTATCTACACATGGTGGAAAGACAAACCTTGGTGTTTCCTTGCATCGAGCTCCTAAAGTGGCTCATTGATCACACCGACGCGCATAAATGTTTAATCAATGATGATAATGGTGGATGTGTCGGGGTTTTCTTGCCATCAAAGGTTGAGAGTTACTACAAGCTCAGGGAGTCAAAAGAAAATATGAGCACTAATTTTGTTCTGAGTTTCTATGCTTCACATGATACCAGAAAAATCATGGTATCGTGGTGGAGGGAAGACAAAAAATTCATGAACCGGACCCCCGGCTGGTACCCAATGGCCAATCTAAGAGAACCATAAATATACTTGATGGCTCTTCTTTGCAGGTTACATGGGGAGAAGGATTGCTCCCAATTTTTAGAGGCTTGAATGCCCCTAGATTTTACGATAGCCATTTCAGGCATGGTTTTCAATGGGGGTGATATCATATCCAAACAACCGAGCACCTGCATAAGAAATGACTAGACGCCAAAGGAGGGGAAAACCCCCTCCTTCTACATGGCCTCATATCTATTAGACATCATCTGCACCAGGAACATTTTCTTTGGAATGAACTTGAACTGACACACTTCGAAGCTCCCGATCCATGTATACTTCAACATTTTATGGGATAACAAGTACAAAACATCCTATTCCCTTATCTGTGACCCATTTATTGCACATATCTATTTGTTTTTGTTAAGGAAAGAATGCCCAAGGCTGTCAAAAGAAGTAAAAGGGGTTATCTCCAAAATGGTTCACTGGTATATAGACGAGCTTGAAACCTACATCAGGGTTTTCGGAGCCACAGGGGCACCCCATTTGTTACCCATATATGTTCCTGACCGACTAGTGTTAAGGGAAATTTTCTACCAGACCATCCTGCAAGGATACAATGCCATCTTAGTAAAGGACAAGAAGAGGGCTTTCATATGTTTCATGATTAATCCGTAAGTGCGGACACAAACCGATCTCCCTAGATCCACCTGGATCTAGAACAAAACAGGACAGAATAATACACTTTCCCTAGATCTAGCCTATTGAATGAACTAAGAGATAAGGATCATAGACATACCTTATGAATGCTTTCCTTATGTCTCTGTTGTTCCAATATTTGCTTCAACACTCTTGTGCCATTCAGATCACAATAGTACAAACCAATCGAAGTAAAGGCAGATTAATATATCCAACAGCTAGTCTATACATATGATCAAGGAGTTATGTAATAAAGTGACATCATCTTTATGGGAAAGGGACATATTACTGTATTGAATTAATTGAAAGTGAAACTTACAACCTGAGCCTTGATGTCGTAGGTCTCCTTTCGATGGCTCCTAGTTTTGACACACACACTTGCTCATGCATGAAGAAAATCAACCACTTTTGATGACCTTGCTGGTGTCTCTAGCTGCTGTAGCATCAGTCCTTCATACATGATTTCAATAATTCTCCAATCAATCTCTTGCTAGCTTGATTCTAACCTTTTCCATAAGCATTCCCTTCAATATATAGGATAAGATAGATTAGTTACTTGGATAGGAATGATCCCAAGATATCTGGAATGCCAGCACCTGAACATCCATTCGAAGCCAACTCATGTGTCTAGAAGATTCCCTTCTAGAAGATTTGAGATTTTTATCTTTTTCCCTCCTTTGGAACATGTTCACACCCAGACAATTAGTTACAGTGTGAACCCTTCGCACCCTAGCTTAATGCAGCCTGCGAGAATCAGGCATTCTCGCAGGAAGATATATAGGTAGCCTGCGAACATCCTTTAAAAGCATGATTTCTGGAAGCAGACAAATGTAACTTTTCTCAGGAAAGTGTTCTTAGTGAAGATCTTGATTTTCCATCATCATAACATCATCATGATGACCAAAATTGCGGATAACAGAATTCCCCCCAAAGTCTGAGAGTGGAATCAGTGACAGTCGATAGACTTTATAAGCTGCATGTGTGTGTCAAGAACCAAGAGCGCATCTAATCGGAAACCTACAAACATCCAAGCATCAACAGAATATCCTATGTATCCCTTCTGAGGTAGGCATTCCCATGCTCATATCATAGATTGATGATGTCATAAACAAAGGTCATGGCCACCAATCATACACTGTGGATCCATGCAGTCATAATATAACATAGCCACCTGAATACACTGTGGATCTATGCGACAAATTTTCAATCAAGATGACATAGCCACGAAACATACACAGTGGATCTATGTGTCGTAAATCATACATACTCCATTGCAACCTGGATCACTTAAGAAAATATCCAGGGTCTTCAATCTCATTGCCCAAAGTACGAATCTAACCATGTGATTACATGTGTCGAAGTCGAACATGGTAGAAACCACTTGATTACCGGTCATTGATGTAATCGTTAACAAGTGTGAGGGAAATCACCATTGATGTCAATGACTCCCAAGGTAATAAAGTACAATCCATCAACTGTGAATAAATGAGTTGATGTCGAACAATCGACGAAATCTTTCGATCAGGGGTCAATGATGTAAACCCACTGTCAAAAGAGAGGAAACTTGCCATTGAGGCATGCAAGCTCCAAGGTACTGAATGATTTCTAAATCTTAATTCCAGATAATGTGCTAAAGTCGATGGAACAAGAATCGTCATAGGAGGGCCTTGATGCATCCCCCATCAATGACACGAAATGAGTAACAGAGTTTGAAAGTAAAACAGAGCATGTAGCAATTGGACTTTGGACACAAGGAAGGCCGACATGAAGAGAATGGATAACTACAGATGGCCGACTCAAATAGAGGTTTCAGACAGACTTCTCTTGAACATATGAACAACATGACCAATGATTTGGCAACATTGACTCAAATATGACACATGGAAATACCTTGTTATCGAATCGAATGAGAGACAAATGGATTTCCCAAACCGGCTTTAGATGATGAATAGAGGGTGTCATGTTCAAGAGCGACACTTACTGCCAATTAATATAAAGATGAAACATATCCCTTTCCCAAATTTTCCCCCACCATTTATGGCAAGTACCTCTTTATTTTTACGCAAGCTTGAAGAGGATCACATATGCTTGTTGATATAAGCTCATCCTTCGGACGAGTCCCTCGGAGTATTTTTAACGAACCCTAGGAAGGAGTGCTTCGGTCCCATTATGGGTCTGTCAATGTTTGTTTAACGAGTCCAGAGATAGTAAACTCGAAGGTTTTTCAAGATTATAGAGTTTGGAAAAACACTTAAAAGAGAACTCTCTCAGTTCCTTTTTCGTACAATAGTCCAACGAGACCAAAAAAGGGTTAAACTATCGCTCGGAGGACGCATACTTCAAATACTTTATCGAGCGTGAAAATAGCAAGGTCGCTCAACAATCTTTTCTTGTTTAGAGAGTCTGAAAAGAGATTAAAGATAACTCTAGGGGGGTTCCTTTTTCATATAACCACAACAAGCCCGGAAAAGAGATAAAACGACGCTCGGTCACGTTCTTATGTTTTTTACAAGCGCAAGAATGGACAAAAGGCGCTCGAGGTTTTATGTCAAAACCATAGAAAGCAATCAAAATCACACCACACCGTAAAAGTTTAGTCCATAATCATCCATATTTTTTACCTGCAAGTCATTTCACTCATTTCCATATTAGTAATTAGGGTTGAATAATGAATAAACATAAAAAACCTACTTTTGACATAGTAAAAAGTAATTAAAAGGAATTCATAACACATTTTACCATATCATTTTACCCTTTTACCATTTGAGTTCAAAAAACCTCCATTTTACCTTCTACCTTCAGTGTTGATTTCTGGGAGTTACGGGTGATCATTTCACGAGCCATCAGCAACATTCAGGTAAGCTCTCCATTCTTTATCTTTTCATGGTTCAAATTTATGATTTCATTGGTTAAAATTCAAGTTTTAAGTTAATTTTTTAAACCCTATGCGTGTAGAGGAATTCTCGCAGGCGACCCATACGGGACCTGCGAGAATGCCTCATTCTCGCAGGTGGGCCTAAGGCAGCCTGAGAGAATTTCGCACTGCGTGTAATAGGTCACCTGTGGACAACGCAGAGTTCAAAAATTTATGCAACGTTTAGCCAAAAGAAATAATTTTTCCATGTTTAAGATCATTAACCATCTTCATATGTTTCTCATGCAGGTTAATAGCCATCATCATGGTGCTCGAATGGCGAGAACGGGAACACAAGGAAGATAATACAAACGCCGAAAATCACCCTCCCACCATTGTTGCCTTAAGAGATTTCTATCTCTTGAAATATTTCCGTATCCCGGGCATGAGAGCCGAAGTTCGATTACTAGAGTACTTAGTCTGAATGTGGGATCCAGACCAGCAAGTTTTTAATGTCAGAGCTCACACATTAACTATCGACATTGAGGACATATATTTCTTGACCGGGTTATCCAGGCGAGGGTCCTATGTCAGTTTGACCGGTAGCAGAAGGGGTGGTTTGACAATGAGTGAATACTGCAACCAGTATTGTGTTCCTGAGGCCGAAAGAAAGAAAGGGAAGGTAGCCATCTAGGGAGTAACTGATATAAATCTCCGCACTATTCTCTTTACCACTGCTCGGATGGCTGGAAGTGCCGCTCCACATATGGATTTGCAAAGCTATTTCTAGTACGCCATCGAGTGTACGGAGCCCCAGGTATTCAACTGGGCTGATGCCATTTTACGCAGTCTCAAAAAACAATTGACTAAGTGCAGGCGTGGAGATCTAAAACAGTTTAGATATGGATCTTTGTTGGTGTCCTTCTTCTGTGAGAGGGTCTCTGTGTTTAGACTTCAGGTTGAGTGGCACTTTCCGGGTCCCAGGGATCCAAGGATGTTACGATGGTGTCAACTCATGGCCCGACATGTGGCAGGACCGATCGTCAGATATGACGATATCTTCTTCGACTGGATTCAAGGCCAGGTGCTAATGGCAGAAGATTATGCATATGCTGGCTTGGATTTTTGTGGCGATCCAGACCTTGCCCTACCTGAGGATGCACAGTGGGGAGACCTCGGTAAGAAGTACACCAATTTTATCTTTTAAATGTTTTTTGTATTTTTAACATATTTAAATGTTTTTTGTTTTATAGATTTACCCAAGACTAACATCAAATACTTGTTGATAACACAGACGCTGGACCATATCGACCTGCTGGAAGTTCTCCTATCTAGTGACAAGGAGAGGCAGCAGTAGCAGTTCCACAGTACGCCGAGGATTATCTGACGGTGGAGCAGAATTTAGAGGGTCTGATGGCAAACGTTCCAAATATGACCCTGGAAGAGATTCCACGATGCGATCAACGTCACACTGTGGGAGTCTCTGCCTCTATGGGTCGACTGCTCCGCAGAGTTGCTAGGACATTAGTGTGTTATCATGAACGTCATCCATGACGTCCTTATGTAGAAGCCATGAGCTTCAATTTTTGATATTTTGGTCTTCGGACAAACATTTTGTAAAAACAAACTCTTTTGATCGTTATATATATACATGGCTTCTACCGGTTTCTTTACATTGTGTACAATTTTAATGTGTTTGATTTATAAATTGTTCAAATGCCTGTCCAATACATAATTAGCTAAAGCATCTGTATTAAGATGTCTAGGAATATGCTAATATTCAATGTGATCAAAGTACCGTTCCAAGAGGCGAATCCGCAAATATACCCTTAATAAAGTAGGACTTCGAATAGAATATACATTACTGAGATGTAGTACTACAAGCTACGAGTCAAGTCACACAACCAAATGATGAATTCCAAGAGAGATAGCATCAACCAATAATTCAACAACGACGCTATACTCTGCGATGTTATTGGTTGCTCGGCCAAGACATATACCTCGTAGAGATATGAGTTCGTTTGTCGGGGCATAGATTTCCCATGCAGCGGAAGCTAGGTTCCGAGTACTACGACTAGCTCCATCAGCGAAGCCAATATAAGGTAGCGAATACTCCGATATCTGGCAATCAAACACAACATCACGTAAGGGCAGAGACCAGATAACATCAAAAGAAAAACTAAAGTAACACACACACGCAGTATGATACATAAAAATACAAGTACTCATGCACAAATAACTTATGCATAGTACTTCTTTAAGTACAACCCATTCCTGGGTTCACTCAAAGGTACACCATCATAATCAACTAGCTCATACGCTCCTTTTTCCAAAACTTTGCTGACAATGTAGGGACCACGCCACATAGGTTCACATTTCCCGTCTCCTAAGACATCTTTATCATGTTCATACAGAAGAATAAGATCACCTTCAGAGAAAACACGAGGCTTGACATGCTTGTCATATTGTGCCTTAACGCGCTTCTTTTGGGCTTCTATTACTAAAGTGGCATCACGTCGGGTCTCGTCTAATCGCATCCAATACAATAGACGTTCCTCTTCGGCAGAAGTATTGGGTAAGATCTCTACAGCTAGCTTCAAAGAAGGTATTTCACATTCTATTGGCAGAATGGATTCCATTCCATAAACTAATCGAAAGGGTGTAAATCCCGTAGCGGATTTAACAGATGTCCGATATGCCCACAATGCCGAAAACAACATCGTGTGCCAACTAGTTTTATGTATTCCTATCATCCGTCGAATCATAGTTATGAGAACCTTATTGATTTCTTCGACCTGGCCATTAGCCTGCGGATAATAGGGTGTTGAGCTATCATGACGAAGGCCCAACTTCTCTGTAAGTTCTGACATCATATAATTCCTAAAATGACTACCGTGATCGGTAACGATAGCCTGAGGGACACCAAAACGAGTGATGACATGGTTGAAAATAAATAACGCTGCATTCCTCCCAGTATTATCGAATGTTGGCATTGCCTCGACCCACTTTGTAAAATAATCAACAGCTACAATAATATAACCATGCCCCCCGACCGAGTGAGGGTGACATGTCATGAAATCAATGACCCATTTAGCAAAAGGACCTACTGAGACTACAGGATGAAGGGGAGCAGGATGTGACTGAATCTTCTGTTGATAGGTCTGGCAGGCATGACACTTTTGAACAGCAGTAATGCAATCATTGAACAAAGAAGGCCAAAAGTATCTTGCACGTAAGATCTTCTGGGCAGTAGCATACCCAGACATATGACCGCCACATGCTCTGGAATGGCATTCATTCAAAGCTTTCTCAACCTCGTCAAAAGTCAAACAACGCCGAAAGACAGAGTCAATGCCTCGATGGTAAAGAGTATCGCCTAGGATAATGTACTGGTGAGCTTGATAATGTATACGATGTCGTTCATTACTGGACAAAGCAGGCCGAAAAGTTTGAGTTTGGAGATATATAATGATATCTCCGTACTAAATATCATCAACACTGATAAGGAAAAGTGATTCGTCGGGTAATGAATCAACTGCTACATTTTTCGTGGCAGAGTGGGGGAAATCACATATTAACTCAGCAAAAACTAAGGATTTCTTCGACGTGGCACGATCCAATTCCAAGTCGAACTCCTGGAGAATAAAAATCCACTTGGAGTACTTTCCCCCCAGCAATTGACGTGTCAATATATGTTGCATGGGGTTACAATGTGAAATTACTGTAGTTTTTCTGGAGAGAATATAATGATGAAAACGTTGAACTGCTTGAACAACAGCCAAAGCCAGTTTCTCAACATGTTGGTAATTGACTTCCGTTGATGATAGACTTCTACTCAAGTAATAGATAACATGTTCATCATGGTTATCATCCTCTTGAACAAGTACCATGCCGATAGTATACTCGGAAGCAGCCAGATAAAGAAAGTAATCTCGACTATAATCAAGAGGGAAAAGAAGAGGATCTTTTGTGAGGGACAACTTTAAAGCTTCGAAAGCGTTGTTGGCAACTTTATCCCAAACAAACTCAGAACCTTTCTTTAAAATACATGTGAAACCACGAGTAATCTTGGCATAATTCGGGATGAGACGATGAAGAAAGTTTTCTTTCCCCTGCAAACTTTGTAACTGGCACAGTGAAGAAGGAGGAGGGAGATTAAGAATTGCCTCAACCTTAATAGGATCTACCCGGATCCCTTGACGTGAAACAATGAAACCAAGAAGACGGCCGGACTCTATGCAAAAGACGCATTTATGAGGGTTTAGACGAATGTGATAGAACCGACAATGGACAAAAATTGCTCGGAGATGATTAGGGTGATCGAATCGACGTAAAGAATGGGCTAGAAAATCGTCCAAATAAGGTTGAATGATATGCTTTATATCGTGAAACGCATAAGACATAGCACATTGAAATGTTGCACCTGCGTTCTTAAGACCGAAGGGAAGTTTTCTGTAGGCGAAAGTACCCCAAGGACAAATAAAAGTAGTTTTATGCTGGTCCTCAGGAGCGATGTTAATCTGATTATAGACGGAAAATCCATCCATGAGGGAAAAGATTTCACTACCGGCACAATCATCGACGATTTGGTCGACGAAAGGGGTTGGAAAGTTGTCTTTCAGACAAGCTTTGTTAATATCCTGATAATCGACACAAACACGTATACTACCACCTTTCTTATCAATTGGTACAGGGTTGGAAACCCATTCTATCAGAGCCACAGGATAAATAAAATTGGCTTTAAGAAGTTTTTCAACTTCGAGTTTAATGGCTGCCGCTTTACGTGGATGGACAGGACGGAGGCGCTACCGTACAGGTTTAGCTCTAGGGTACGTTTTTATCTCATGCACAACAATATACGGGTCGATACCTAGCATCTCTTCGTAACTCCAGGCAAAGATATCACGAAATTCTTTAAACAGGGAAGTATAGGTGACAATTTCCTCTAGAGAACACGAAGCTCCAATGTGAACATTTTCCACTATCCCAGGTTTAACTGAAATAACAATGGGAATCATAGGAGAAATATTACTGAGGTTCCCTTCGGCAAACACATCATGTGTAGATCCGGGAACGGTCATTATGACAACAACGGTCGACGGAGTCGAAATCCGCTGGTAATTCTCGAGAGTGTGTTGTTCCAGAAACCATATGGAACGATGATGCCCATCGTCCCAAGGCGTATCAGCCATGACGTACATGATCATCTCGTCAGTGGGAAAGATAACATGGAAAGGATCAGGAGACAACTCCTCCGGAGAGGGTGTAGAAGGTGTTTCCGATTGAATTGCGTGATAAGCAGACTCAATCGGACTTAACGGCATGACGTTGCCGAAATGAGGATGATCTCCTGGATCATGGACTATCCAAGGGTCAAAAGACACCGAAAGTTCATGAGGAACGACAAAGATCATATTAATCGAAGAAACTGATGGGCGTAGAACATCGGGTGGTGGCGGTATGGGAAAAGTACCCATTAACAAAGAATCTTTTAAAAGATCGACTCCAACATTCTCGTAACCCGGTGGGGTTTTAGCTATAAATGACACATTGCCAGTATGAGTATCAGAATTAAAGAAGGTAAGTTGATCAACTATAACAACTTTTCCCTGGTGAGGAAATCGTACTACATGGAAAAGTGTTGACACAACAATGCGCATGGAATCTACCCAGCTACGACCAAGAAGAAGATTATAATCTAAAGGAGCATCAAAAACTTCCACTTCAACTTGGACGGTCTTACCTTCTAGAGTGACAGGAAATGAGGAAAGAACGCCGTAAGGATTAAAACCAGAGCCATTAAAGGATTTCAGAGTATTTTGTGATTCCATTAATGGAGGAGAGCCAATGGATTTCCAACAAGTAAGAGACATTACACACGTAGAGGCCCCTTCATCAACAATGGTTCGACAAATGTTCTTGTCGGCAACAATAACTTGTATCTGAAAAGCAAGCTCAAAAGGCAACCTTGGAACATGTTCGTCCAAGTCAAAGACTATCAAATTCGAATCAATAGGATCAATTCCACCTATAGCTTTCAACAGAGCCCTTCGTTGCGTAGGACAAGACTGAAGGACTTCAAGGGCAGACATCGTTGAAGGTGCTTGGGCCAGATCTTCCACAATACTATAGTTCTGGGCCACATGAGCATGAGGATTGAAAGCCGACTTGCGAACAACACCTTTAGGGGGTCGTAGGACTGTATCAAGACTTGATCGTTCGAGATGAAGAGGACCGTTCGTAGGTGGATTCGGTGGAGAGGCTTGTACCAGATCAGGAGGTAAATCGTCAACCTTCTCCTTAGAAGAAGTATAGTCTTTAGCTCTAGTTGCGATTGCAACGTCATTCTTCTTAGAATCACCGGTGCACATCAAGACATATGATGTCGTAGAAGTATATGGTTGGTCGTGGATGACCAACGAGGCCTGTTGCTGAGACGGGAAGGGTTGAGACAAGACAGCTGGTGTAGGTGGTTTTGGTGTTCCTTGAAGGAACTTAAAAACTTCGGCCCGTCGAGGACAATCCTTTATATAGTGTTCATCACCGCAGATAAGGCAAGGGTACCGTGGTTTGCGCTTATCCCGCTCTTCAATAGGATCATTTGTAGTTTTTTCGGTTGGATTATTATTCTTACCCCCCTTATTCTTGTCTCTCCTTTTCTTTGATTTATTTTTACCGGTCGGTGTAGATTGAACAGCGTTCACTTCAGAGGTTTTACCGGTGGGAGGAGCAGGAGACGGGGCATTTTGAACATTAGAAGATGTGGATTTAGGGGTTGTAGTTGAAACAGAATGTGAGTGGGTATGAGTAGTACCAATCACACCATCAGTCACATGCGAGGCAGCTAGAGTAGTTGAAGTGATGGAAGTACCAGGACGAGGTAGTTCAGGTAGTAAATCGTAGAGTGTTCCTGTTTGCGAATAAACGAGATCAAGATACTGAGCGCGACTTATAGTCTTCTCTTCTGTAACAACACCACCCATAGCAATGTCTTTACCAATTTCATTCACAAAAGATTTCGTGAACCATTCGGCCAGTAACTGATCGGGGAGTTCAAGTTTGATGAGACGTCGTCTCCGTCTCCACTCATGTATATGATCTGAGATGTTAGTACCTTTAGTTTGTTTAAAAGAAGTCAGGATCTCATTCCCAGTATCGTAACAGATCGGTAACTGGTAATGTGTGAGAAAATCCATAGCTAAGGTGTTGAAATCATAAAAGAAACCTCGTGGCAATTCAATATACCACTTCGCAGCCGAACCGGTAAGGGTTCGTTGAAAAAGACATAGACGAATGGAGTCATCCATCAGTGAATTGGATGAACACCATAAATGAAAAGTCATGACATGATTATTTGGGTCGTCTCCCAGCTTTCCATCGAATTTCGGAATATCCGATGGGAGCTTAGCAAGGATAGCAGGCCATTGGGGAGAGTGACGAATAGGATCATTTAGGATCCTAGACAAATCTAGCAAATCTAAAGTAGCAAGGAAAGGCAACTGTCGGTGTACTTGCGGGCACTGATGGCTTTGGGCTGGAAGCCCTGTCGGCAAACCAGTAGGAGCGTAAGCTGACTGTCCGTAGAGGGAAGCCCCTGGCTGATTCGGTGGTGGGCGGATAGGATAGTAACCCCAAGGATTATAACCTTGAGTTTGACCAGGGACCTGGGGTTGAGTAGTCTGATTCGAACCCCAAATAGGATTAGTTACCCCGGAATAAGGTTGGCCAATGGTAGGGACAACTTGCTGCCCCCCAGCATTCTGAGGAAAATTTTGTAAAAGTTGAGTCCAATACTGGGCCAATTCAGGAGGTATATTTTGTCCAAAGGGTGAGGTTGGTCCCCCTACCATAGGTATAGTTCCACCCGGAAGTTGTGTTCCAACCGTAGGTTGTGTAGTAACTGTGTTGTGTCCGGGAAAAGGAAAAGGAACCATACCACCCTGTCCACCAATGGGAATCTGCGTGTTGGGTGCAACAGTTGGAATAGTACCACTAGGATTAGGGTTACCAGAAGGAAAAGGTGGGAGTGTCGGAATAAAACGAGGAACCTCATACCCAGGAAAAGGAGGACCACCTGGAGAACCGACTGGGGTTTGTGGAGGTGTTGGATTAGGAGGATTCAACAGAGCATTCAACACATGGTAACCGGGTGGTAATGTTGGGATGACATCAGGTATTTGCTGGGTATTGATAGGAGGGAGAGTAGTTGTAGTGATTCCGATTTGGACACTCGTAGTATTTGCGAGATGGTCCATATCGGGAGGAAGAACAAAATGATAAGTGGTAGTCTCGGGTGTAGTCTCTGTCTCAGGAGACATAGGAGGGTTGATTTCGTAAACAGGGGGTGACTCTGTACCGAAAAGAACTCATCAGAAATTACCAGACCAAAAAGGATCTTTGCCTACTACACCGTGAGAAGGCCCAACAGTTGATTCAGAAGATGTAACAATGGTTTCTTCAGAAGGATTTAATCATCCAACAGGTCATTCACCATGACTAATTTTGTTCCAGCTGTAAGGATGCCTGCAGAGCTTCTACCTACGTTTGGAAATTCTGTTGTCGCAAAGGATATTTTAAATGTGGTAACAATGAATTGACAAATAAGTGTCTATGTTGCATCTTAGTCATGAGATACTTCAAATTTCCCTTCAGTCACTTGAATCTCTAATCAATCTCCCATACGAACTCTCCTGGTTTCTGTCTTATTTCGATCATTTCATTCATGTACAGATCCTCTGAGATCGGCTTCTGGAAATCATTTATCAGTATCTTCCTAATGTCTGCAAGTGTCCTTGTCGTCCAAGGGGCACTGTTTGTGTCTAAAATCATGTACCAGTCTAGTGCGCAGTCTCTTAGCGTAATATCTAGTTGCGCAAGTTTGGTATCTTCATCAATAATCTTTTTTGCTTCCTAGATCTTTTCACAAATGAACAAATGTTTCTCGGGGTCTTCTATTTCTTCTCCTCGAAATTCGGGTAACCTGATGGTGGGATAGTGTCCTTCCATTTTGAATGTTGAACTACTACTCCTGCGTGGTGTAGATACTTGACTAGTTCTTCCTGAACTGTCTCCTCTAGTTGTTTTTCCTTGCGTAGATGTACTTCTTGTTGTCTGACTTCTTCTAAAATTTGGTTGTCTAAACAGTGGTGTTCTCTTTGGTGTATTAGTTGCACATGGGTTTATGGGTTCCACACTGAAATTAATATGAATAGGATTGTTGCCTTCTTTTCCAATTCTTGTACCTCTCGTCTTCCACTCATATGTTGCACCCAAGATTTCCTCAATATGCTCCACAGACCGAAGATCCTCTACCTATTCCTCATCACTCGACAAGCCTTCCCTTGTGGCTACAAATCTATTCTTGGTATTCACCTTGTACTGGTAGGGTACTCTGCTACGCATCTTTCCAATTGTCTCCAAGATCCACCCGATCTAGTCATCATCCATCATGATTGGATCCAAGGGTTATTCCTTCTTTCCCTTGTCATTTCCTCCTTCCATTTCTCCTCTTTCTGTCAGTGCTTCCCCCCTTCCCCCATGCACGCAGGGAAATTTAGTTGTTTGATTCCATTGTCATTACACCTTTGTTATATAGAAATATCTTAATCGAAGTATAGAGTGATCGAATGTACCTTCTTCAAGGTCCCCATAGAAACTCTTTCTCCACTACGCTGTATGACTTCATTGTGTCTACTACAAACTCTATGATAAAACCTACTACAATACTATCAATCCAAAAGTCTACTGCATGAGTGAACTTGTTGTTGGTGTTCTAAAGCTGCTCAATATATATTGGGGTCCACTCTAGCTGTCGAATCTAGTTCATTGCGTGGTTATCCTTCAAACTTAGTATCCACTCCTGTAATAGATGTGGAAAATCACAGAAAAAGACTTCGTGTAAATCAGTAAACATGTATTTCTCAAGATATTTATGAGGTGTTAGTCTAGGGTTTCTATTGTCTTTTTGTGCAAACTCTAGCTCCTTAGTTCTTAGCCAAGTTTCAATCTCTTCTTTTGTGGGATTCCATTGAATCAACATTCCCTTCTAATGTCTCATTGGTCTCTTCCCTAACCTTTTCTTAATCTGCTTTCGACAGATCTTTGAGTTATCTTATCTAATCAATCCGCTCTTGTTCCTACCGATGACAACAAAACCATTTGTTGGTTACATCTCTCCTATATTGTCTGCGTTTATTGACCTAGGGTTCATGTCTGTTCAGGTTTCCAACAAATCCTCTAAAACTATCATCCCTCCTGGTAAACCAGAAGGCAACGGAACACACAGAATGTGTTGCGCAGTCTCACTTGAGATATATTTAATGGGTGGTTGTAATACTCAGGTGTTTACAATCTAGGATTGAGTGGGAGATAAGCGAGCTAAATATTGAGCCATTATTATGAATTGTAAATGCAACATACTGTTATTCGAGATTTATGTAGTAGAACCATAGGCTTATTCCCTTAATATCGCAAAAGCACTAAACAAGCAATAAAATAACTCATTCATTCAACATGATAATAACTACTTCACACAATAAGTTATGAAATCATTCATAATATAACACAGATGTTACCGTGGTTCGCCCCCTCCTGGGGCTATGTCCAAAAATATTTGGCTCTCAACTCTTTTATTATATTATGTTCACATCTACAATGTCACGCACTTACAACTCTCCTCAGTCAGGTGAGATCTATATGAGGTGGACTAGATCACACCAGGCTCCATAGCCCGTGATCTAACCCTCAATATCTACCTTTCCTCGTCCCCTCTATGTCAACAGCTTATACAAAATAGGTCTTATAGAAAAACATTAACTATTGCATCAACTCATGCGTAGCTACAATAGTTAGAACCAGACAACACAAAGCTAACCACCTATGATACCTACGTATCACTATTTATACATTTCAAGCTCTTCATCCGTTTACAATACCTTACCAAAACCCTAAATCTACCATCATTAGGTCTTCTTCTGCATGCGCGCATGTTGTTCTTCCTTCCAGTTGTTGCTTTCCTTGTGCATGCCTTCCTTGCATGTGCACGTGTTGTGTTTCCTTCCAATTGTTGCTTCTCTTGTGCATGCTTTATTTCTGAAAAACACCATGCTTTTCCTCTTTTTCCTTTGGCCTGCCTCCAACACTTAACATCCTCTGTTTTTATTTGTATCTGTGTTTCTTGGCATAACCCTTACCTAGTCAGTGTATTTCTTTACATCCATGGGTTTTCCCTTGACAGACGCATACATACAGCGTTGTCTATGTTTAGGGAATGTACATACACCTCTGTTCCCTGGACAATCATGTACACTATTTTCCAAATATTTTTGGCTAGGTTTAGTGTTTTTTGGGTGAGTTTTTCTGGTTGTTGAGCCTTCTTGGGTCCTTGTCTTGTCTATTGAGTGCCTACAAAGTGATAGGAAGTTGCGTCATTGTTGAATGTTTTTGGGTGAAATCATTTCTTGTCATTTTTCTCATTTGTTGTCCTTGCACTATTGGTCTGGGTAGTCACTTCTTAGTTTCATGCTTGGCTTGTCTTCTTGTGCTTACAACAAGGTCTGCCTGAGAGGTTTTTTATTTAGTCCTTGCATTTTCATTTCATTATATTGAAAATACAAAAAAAAATGTTTTTTTTTCATTTTATTTAGAGCATTTGCAGTTTTTTCTGCATTACAATAGTTATGGCATGTTAGAAAATATTGCACTTCATTAAAATTGAAGATATTGCATCCTATGCACAACATTTAGAAGCATACCATTTATTTAAAAGGAAAGACTAGTACTTAACAGTGTTTTTACATTTATTTCTTTTTATATGCTCAGTCATAACACCATTAGTTTCACGATCGCACCTCTTGAGTAAGAAGAATCCACTAAAATTAACGTTGAATAATTAAAATTGATTAGAAGCGATTTTATTTTTTAGAATACACAAACAAGTTTTGGATCTAGGGCTTTGGAATAAGATTTTGTGAGTAAACTTCTCCAAGCTTATAAAAATCAACGTATGCATCTAACCAAGGAGTGGTGAAACCCATTGTATAATTGGTGTCCTAGGGAGGCTCCGTTTACACCAAATTTAAGCACAAGGTTGCGTGAATTTGGTTGTAGATATACCCCTCTAATACCTTCCTAGCGTCAGATATATTTCTGGGGTTCTATTCATATGTGGGGGTTTTGCTAGTTCCTTTAACTTCGTGAGAGGTGGTGCTTTCGAGACTTCAGAAATTTCTACCCGACCCATATGGTGGACCGGACTTGTGACTACTAACCCAAGCATTGGTTATACTGTGGTGACCATAGTTTCTCAACCTAGGTATTCACACAGGTTTCTTGCCAGGGTTATTCTGCAGGTACCCTGAGTCAGATACAGATCAAACAACACACAGGATTTATGGAGGATTGACAGTGCCAAGCTGCGTATTATCAATCATCGGGACTATGGAAGCCCCCGATGAAGGGTCAGGATGAGAGAAATAAAATTGATCAATGGTCACAATATGACCCTCATGTGGAAAAAATAGGAGCTGAAAAACCATAGAAACCACTACATGCATCACATAAGTTCAACTCCTTCCTAACAACAGGTTGTATTCAAGAGGCACATCAACCACTTCAACTTTGACACACATAGTTTTACCTCCCAACCACACGAGGAAGGATGAAATAATTTTGTGTTGTCTAAATGATCGATCATCAAACATCGTAAGCAAAGTAGGCGATAAAGACAACTCAGGGTAGCCAATGGCCTTCCAACATGCCAAAGACATCACACAAGTCAAAGCACCCTCATCAACCATTGTATGGAAAAAGTTATGCATTAAATATTTCGTGGTGTAATCCATTACTATCTAAAAGGAAATCTAGTGAGGAAGATGAGGTTTTAAATAAGTTGGATAGAAAAAGATTGCTCCTGGGTTACAAGTCTTCGCCGCTCCCAAGGAAGACAACAAAGATTTTCTCTTCGAGGGGAAACTCTGGAGGACTTCCAAAGCAGACATCACACAAGGGGTCTGTACCAAATCCTCTACAATGGAGTATTTTTGGGTGGCCCTCACATTTGGATTATGAGAAGCCTTCTTAAACACACCTTTTGGGATGCGAGTCATCATTTCTCCCACTGCCTTCTCAATTTGGAGAGGATTCGGTGGGATAGTGGCTTCCTTTCCCTTCTCATAAGATTCCAAGATTTCGTAGTCTCAGGCCCTGGGCACTAAATGAGCCTCTACATTCATCATGTAAATATTTGTGGTCAGGTTATTATTGGTAGGTACGGGGGGTCCCTGACTTCCCCCTGCCATGCTCGTGGATGTTGAAGTCTGAGCCATGTTGTACCCTTGTGTAAAAGGGTTTGTCAGCACAATAGTTTGTTGTTGTGATAATAGCTTCTGGGATTCTGCAAGACGAGGGCACAAATGAGTCGGGTGGTCTTCCGTACAGAGATTACATAGATACTTCAACTTTTTCTTCTCCGTTTTTCCCCCGCCAACATTATTGGTAGCCTTTTTATCCCCTTTACCCTTCTTATTTCGTTGTTTCTTATTTCCCTCGGGTTGCTAGTGTTGATTTTTCATTAAGCTAGGATCAAGCATGAAGTCTATTCCAATTTTAGCATTTTACTTGAACCATAGACAATTTCAGTTACACCATAACATTTTACTACAGTAACCAAGATCACAAGAAGAAACACCATGCACAAGTACACCAGAAGTATCTTGGGAAACCCTTCTCAACAAGGGAAGAAAACCCAAAAAATCCTTTTCCATATTATTCAAGAGAAAGAACTCCCACACCATAAACCTAGCACATAAAAGGGTGCTCACAAAACCTAGAATACTAGCACCCAAGAGAGATGCGCACTTCAGCCCAAGAATAAGTACTTGCTGAAATTTCCAAACTCACACTTGTGTTGTGTTTCCTCAATGGGGAAATTTACTTTATTTATATTAGATTGGGCATATCAAAAGTAGTGGCTATTGGAACAACAGGGCCGACCTCAATAAATCAAAATATAATTAATAATTACCATATTAAGTATATTTTACATTAATTATTTTTCACTTTATGGTGGGGCCGACCTGTATCCTTTACATCACAAATAGGGTTACAAGTAAGTCTAACTCTTGGAAAATATAGAAAGGGATCTCATACACCCATTAGTGCTTAGCCACTAGGGGCACGCTCACTTGTGCTCAACCACATGGACGTCCAAGTCAGCATATCTCTATGTCACTGCATCTCACAGGAGAATCATCTGGATACACTCTCACTAGTTCTCAACCACTAGGATCACATCCACTTGTGCTCATCCACAGTGACGTCCTACTCAACATATATCTATCTCACTCTGTATCACAGGAGAATCATATGGAGTACCACATCATTTCATATCTGTCTCAGAGAGAATGACACACCCAACTCATGGGATTCCTCACCCCACACAGGAGCACACAGTGTTCCATCTCCTTCTCAGAGAGGAACCACATACCCATCTCATGGGCACACCCAACTCATGGTATTCCTCACCCCACACAGGGGCACACAACATTCCATATTTGTCTTAGAGAGGAACAAGAAATCCATCTAATGGTCACACCCAACTCATGCGCTTCCTCAGAGGATGACTCACTCAGTCTGTGTCTTGGAGGATGTCTCATGCAACTGTAATCATCAACAATTGGTTGGCCTTGGGATTCATCGACTGTACATTGTGTACCTCTGAAGTTTGGGTAGGGGGAGAAAACAAACTCAAATTCTGGTTGGCCACAGTCTGTTGTATCGACAACTGTTGCAATCGATTTGATAACAGGTCTATGGACTTGCTTTGTGCTAAGCCCACGATACCGTTGGCATGGGGTCTGAAATTTTGCTTGGCCTTATCGATAGTAGAATGTGATGCATCTGGAAAAATCTCGTAGAGCATGCCAGACTGAGAGTAGATTAGTTCAAGTTGTTGGGCTCTCATAATCTCCTCCTCCTATGAAAACACTCTGTAAGTCGCTATGTCCTTGGATACCCAAGGCACTAAAGACTTCAAGAACCACTCAAGAAAGAAATTAGGAGGGACATTGACCTTAATTAATCTCTTTCTATGCAACCATTCTTGGATATGATCAGAGATGTGGTCGGCCTTGGTTTTCTCAAAGTTGGCCAACGATTTGGTGTTGGCATCGTATCTCACAGGTAACTAGAAATGGTTCAAGAATACCATTTCCAAGTCATTGAAGTAAGAGTACCTCGAGCAATCGAGCTCAATATGCCACTTCGTAGCACCCCCTATAAGAGTGCATTGAAAAAGGTGCAACTGGACAAAGTCATCCTTCAACGAGTTTGAAGAGCACCATAAATGAAAATTCATCACATGATCACCTGGACCTTCGCCAGTCTTTCCCTCAAATTTCATAATATCTGAAGGAAACTTAGTCGACATAGGGGGGTAATGCGGATCATGACAAATTGGGACATTTAGTAATCTCAACAAGTTTGGCAGATGTAGCATTTCCAGAAATGGTAGTTTCAATTGTGAACTATTTGCAGGAAAAGAGGGTCTTGGAGTTTGACCAACACCAAGCTACCAGGAAAAGTTGGACTACTGGCCAGGGTTCTGATAGAAACCATGGCCTTGAATAGCATAAGGTAACTATGTATGTTGGGTTATCATCGATTGAATCTTGAAATTGGATGACACAGCCTGTGCAGGGATTTATCCCTACATTGTGTTCCAAGGATCTTGGAAGGGGATGCCCCTAGCCGATCCGACAAGCATGGGTTCAGAGCCCTTCCTGGGGTTCCATTGAGTATGGAAGGGGTTTCCTCTGACCAATATCCCTTGCAAGGGAAATGATCCTTTTCAAGGATAAAAAAGACCATGTGTGAAGAAAACTCCAATCGTTTCTCCCTGTGAAGGAATAGTACTTTGCATCGGGTTCCATTGACCAAAATTGGGGTTTCCCCTAATCGATCCAGCAGACGAAGAAACAACATTGTTACCAAATGCACTAAACAAATAGAATGGCATAGATCCCAACAACGTTGTATAATATGAATGTCCTAAACTCCCTCCACCAAACAATCTATAATTAGCATTTGGAATGATTGGCTGCTGAAAAGCACCATTGAGCGAAGGGGACGAAGGAGGTACATAAATCCCACCATAAGGGATACCATTAAAAGGGCACAAAAGTGCCCCTAGTTGACCCTTGCACGGGAGCGTTTGAGCTCCCATCCCCCATACCCATGGTCTATAAGGTAGAATAAGTAAGAACCAAGTTTTATCAAAGTCGAGCATCTCATATGAAAAGGGAGGGCTCATCGCACTTTGAGTAAACGGAACAATGGTTGAAGCCGATAACGGTATCGGATCGTTGCCCGAAGTTGAGGGAGTTGAGAAAACTATGGTCCTGACTGGTGAAGGTGGGAGAGGAGGTAGGATTCCCCCTGAAGTAGTAGTCGTAACGATAGTATGATGACTCTCGAATGAAGTAGAAACATTCACTTCCATTTTTGCTCGTAGGACTAGCTGGCACTCGGAATATGTCACCTTAGGAGGGACAATCTGAATCAAGATCGGCGCTGAAAAGTTGATAATTGAAGGGTTAGAGGGCCTGAGACCTTCTGCCTCAAGGTCAGAAATGGTAGTTTCCTCTGGATTCGAAAAATCTCCTTGCAGAGTTGGCTCGAGCACAGTTTCATGTTTCCTGGTCACTTTGAATGACCCTTCTTAATCAAGTCTTCGCCTCAAGGGTGGAAAACATGGCTCCAAAGTAACCGACAATAGGCCCTGAAGCCTTCATGATTGACAGATTTGTTGATATTCCACTTTGTGAAATGATCCAATGTAACAGTAAGGCTTGATTAGCGTAGAAAACAAATCACACACTAAAATGTTTCCTAAAGATAAATCAAGCAGTCGACTATTTAGTAGGAAGGATAGTTACACCAATCGACACTAGAGAAACTAACCAGTGAAAGTGCAACTCGAACACAGAAGAACCCTCTGGGTATAATATGCAAAGCATGATCCAACATCCATCCTAGGTACCATGGTATACCCCCACAGTCACCTATGTAAGTCTGTAAAATATGGGCAACTAGGTTGTCAGCTCGCAGTCAATTACCAGGAGGGTATAGTCGAGAATCAGGAGATCGTAATGAGCAGGATAACAAGTCCAAAGCAATTCAAGGGTATCTAAATCTAATGGTAGAGAATAAAACTAAGGATCTCGAACCGATTCGACATCCACAAATCTCCGTAGGAAAATGTAGTTGGTATTGTTCCCGAGAAATACCCTCAATATACAATCCCCACTATGTTCAGTCTAGCTTTGAAGAGGTTATCTCCTCTTCCTTTCCTCACGTGACCTCATGTTTATCCCAAGTGTTATAGGGGGGTCTTGGATTACTCTTACGACACTGGACTTAAATCACTCCCTAACTCAAACCCCGATGTTTTTTTCAAAGTGACCTTGAAGAGTTTCCTCTTCACACCTAATTCAAGGCCCTAAAACCCTAAATTAGTTTGTGAATCCTACAAACAAAAGATTAGGCATTATTTTTAAGGCTTGATTTAATAAAAAGGTACGGTAGCGAAACTAATGGTGTTATAAAGAGACAAATAAGGAATATAAATTTAAAGTACTTGAATGAAAAATTACTTCGAAATTAAAAAAAAAATATTGTAACCAACTCTTTGTAAATTCAACTTTTCTAAGTTATATTTCAAGATCTTGTAAATGGAAGAAATCCTAAAAACTTGCTTTCGCTTGACTACAAACTACTTATGTTTCATGAAATCAAAAGAACTTGGAAATAAAGCCTCTTTTTCCTTTTGCAATTAACAACTTTAACTACTTTACCAAACTAAATGCAAGAAAATAAATTCTCTTTTTATTTTTATTTTTTTGAACTGCTTTAATGAGAAAAAACCGAAGTAATTTTTTTTTTTTGTTTTTACAAAGCAAGAAACAGGGAAAAAGAGAAAATTTAAAACAAGACTGGTAAAGACCCTAAGCCTACTGGGGATCGTGGGGTTTTAACCAAGAAACAAAAAGGCGGATCTCAAGACTTGACAACTCGCTCTAAACCTTTTAGGGAAAACACAAGAATACTAAGGAAACAAGTAAATTGGAATCTATACCCAAGCTATGGCCATAGACAAAGACTCTGGCTGATTCAAGAAATCCCTGAGAAGTGTGAACTTCTATCAGGAAAGAGGAAAATTCCCTCTTTATTAAAAATACTTTCACGAAATAGAGATGCAGGTTGTTGCATCAGCAATTTGTGTATGTACACGGGTTTTTTATTGTGCAGAGCGGGTATGTACATGGGCTGACCCAAAACAGGGTGCATACACCTCTGATTCTTTTCAAAAATAAAAAGACAAGGTAGACTTACAGGGAAGGGAAAGCTAGTATGCAACTTGGAGGTGACCAAAACCCCTTCATAGACTCAGTAAAATTAATTGAAAATCGAAAGGAAAAAAAAACCAATCAATCAACCCAAAACCCCCTAAGAAACCGTGGAGAGATCGCTATCATGGTTTCTAGTTCTGCTAGTGGGAAAATCTTCCCTTTAACTATACCAGGGTTTAAGATATAGATAGAGAGAATGACTGTCTAAAAGTCAATCTATTTTCTACTCTACCCAAACATACCAAAAAAAATGAAAAATAAAGCAATAAGAGAGATGATCGGTAACTGTACCTTTTATCCCACATCTGGTGATGATCTCCTCAAGATTTGTAGTTCCAAATACTGCAAATCTTCTCCCAAAGCTGACTTGCATCCAAAACTAGGCAAACCAGGACATGCTATTTCTATTCATGAGTTAGGGTTAGATATCAAATGCTATGTATAAATCAAAGAAAATACACAAAACATCATCATTTGGGACCGGGAAAAGAGATTCTTTTATTCATCAAACAAAGACTGAAACTTACAATCTGTGTTGACCACCATTCCACGAACCTAGTCCGAACTCTTCTTTGCAATGCTCCAAGTTCACCTTCAATAGGTATTTTCTCTCAATTTTCTCATCACCTCAAGGGAAGGGAATGGATTGAATGGAAGAAGAAGGGGCTGAAGAGGGAATGCTAAGGCAATATCTCACAAAAGGTAGCAAATGCTTGGGCAAGGAAGGGAAGTGAAATTGGGCATATTTTCACTGTTATTATTCTTGGATGTGAAATGAGACCCCAACACCTCCTTTATATGAAAAAAGGATGGTTATTTGGTTGGGTGATGGGCTATAGCAGGTGAATTGTTTGGGAAACCTCCAATAGCCTGTTAATTTCAATGAATTCCTTACAAGTTTTTAATTTTTGCAACTTTTGCAAGCATACGCTGGTTGTTTAGTGTGAATCAAGTGTATGTACGTGGGATTTCTAGCATGCAGCAAGCATATGTACTCGGTATGTAGTGGTGCATGGAACATGCATGCTCTATAAAATGGTTTTTTAAGAAGAGCTCGTCAACAGTGCTTTTGAAAAATATGCAAGTAAGAGAGCCAAGGTCATGTATGCATGAATAGGGAATTTTAGGGCTATAACACATTGTACCTTCATGACAACTATCTGATTGGGGTTTAAGAAGATTTTAGTTTCATTACAACTCATTTAGTTACGACAATTTGTTCCTATCTAGGGTAGGATGGAGTAGAAGTAGATTATATTTCTTTATGTTTCTTTTACATAGTATTCATCTACATATTTCACTTGCATAACCATCCATATTTCACCCTCACAACCAGTAATGGCAACTGATCCAGAATCTGGATGGGTCTCCTAAACCAAATGGTGCATGGTCTAATTGGGACCATGTACTAGGAAGTACCCCTTATTCATTCTAGGAAATTACGCCTCATCAACATAATTGGTGCTAGAAGGAGGGATTGAAATTGTATGGATTACATAAATGTGTTACATGTATGTGGTCAATCCTCTAAAAACACTCTTGTTCCAACTCTTTTTCCTCGTACCAATTCAGAAAAGGAAGTTAACTTTGAAGACACAAACCTTGCATTTGAAAGTGCTATTGGTAGTCCCAAAAATTATACAGAGACTTGGTTTCCTATACCTTACGAAGAGTTTACTAAAACCCACTGTAACACATGAGCCTATGCCAAATTTCTTGGCAGGTTACCCACAACCTCAGAACTACCTAGGAGAATAACTACCCATGTAATATGGCCAAACAACCACCCCAACATTTTGGTTGACTCCATTGAATGCCTGATTGAAACTTCTTTTCAGGAAGTGCATGTCCCCTTGAATTAAATTCTTCATACCCCTCCTGAAAGGAAACATAACTTTGACGGTGAAAACCCATAAATTAATCTCGAACAGATCATGGGTGAACATCAATAAGGAAGGGTAGTAATCCCACCATGGTTGTATGAAGGTGCCTTGCATTTGGCACAACCCTTACATGAAATGCCCAGAAATACAGAAAAACTACTTCCAAAATTTACCCCAGATAGGCCCAAATTACCATAGGATCATATAAAACATTTATTTTTAGCTACCTGCCTCCTCAATGTTTGACATGAAGACATGGTCTACAATATTTTCCCTTATACCTTTCAGGTAGAGCATCCACTTGGAATTGTAATATACCACCCAAATCCATAACCAGTTGGGAAGACTTTGAAAAGGCCTTTATTAGGGAATTTGGGGAACAAAAAACCACTACTACCTTATACAAGGAATTAGAAGCCATAAAAATGGAAAAAAAGGAAAAAGTGAAGGACTTGAAATGAAGTTGCATTACAATCCTCACTAATTTTACTACCAAAACAAACCCTTTATAATACTTAGCCATAAAATACTACACTTCGGCTCCAATTCGTTCTATATGCATGTTTGTTAAACGAGATAGTAAGGACACTTTAGCTCAAAATTATGGGGAAGCCGAAACTATTGAGAAAGATTTGTATTCTTATGATAGTCACCCACACTCTGAAGAGATCAAATCAGCCAAGAAGAAACCATTGTTGTTGACGAAACTCCCTAAGAAGGAACTAAAGGATATCGATAGTGTAGTAAATTTAGTTAGGAAGTTGTCCAATGAAGTTGTAAACCTCAATAATAATGTTGGAGAAGGATGTTCAAGACCTAGAATTTTTTTCCTATTCTTCAAGAGGAATGACAACCATGCCAAGCCACATAAAGTACCACAACTCATGCTAAACCTGGATACCTTCGATAATGACAACTTTAGCTCATATCACCAACATAATCACTCCGAAAAAACTTTTCCACAGTGGATCAACTCCATGACCTCTATTATCAACCACCTACTATATCAATAGATATTAACTAATGAGCAACCCAATGAAGGAGGAAAATAGGAGACCATCGAGGAAATCCCTCAAGAGTATTCCATGTCCTTGTGGAATTGGTGTATTGAATCATACGATGAAAAAATTGAAGAATTTTTTATTGGAGATACACCAGTTATAAAATATTCACCCAGATATTACAATTTACACAACAAAGGTGTTGTTCCAAGAAATTATTCTTCTCCGAAGGACAACACCCCTCTCAGGAAAATCACCCCCCTTATTCCCAGTTCGAAACCAATAACCCTTTCTCCAACTACTACCAATAATAAATATAACACTGTTGTTTCAACCAACAACAACAAATCTAGTACGTCAAACCCGACTGAGAACAACACTAATCCCAACAATCCAACAACCAACACGAAATCTAACAGTCTACAACCAAACACAACAACAAACAAAATAGAAATGTTCAATTTAGAGTATAGTGTTATTGAAGACATGAAGAAAACTAAAGCCAACATTTATATGTATGATATATACACATTACCACAACAACGTGATCTCCTTATTGGTACTTTCAATGCCAACAACTCTCAGAAGAAATACATTTTTGCAACTGACGAAGGTTCTAAAACTGTAGAAGAAAAGGCGATACATATAGCTGAAATCAAATTTTCCATCAATGAAACAAGTATATGTGCTTATTCGAAGTCCCATGTCCCTCCTTTTCTTCTTACATATGAAAAATTTAATTTCAATGTACACAATTGTTTGGTAGATTCTAGTGCTTCTTCCAACATCATGCCCTATTCAATATTCCAAATATAAATGTTGTACCACAATTGAATACCAAAAAAATCATACAATTAGATAGGTCATATGTAAAAGTAAGAGGAGAGATCAAATATGTATAGATTGTATTGCTTCTGATCCAATGGTTCATCAAGTAATTGACATTGTTGTTGTTGGCATCCCATATAGTTATGATTTTTTGTTGATCATGGATCTCTTAGCCAAACTTCAAGACTATTTCTCTACAGATTGGTCTCACTTATGGATTCCATACAAAGGTAAACCCAATCATATCCATGTAAACAATGAAGCTCATATGAAACACATAGTAACCAAATTAGAAGGTAAAAATGAGTCGATCATCTTTTCACATTCTGTTTTGGGTAATTATTTCTAAGAGACTGACCATGGTTGTTATGAAGCACAACCATATTAGATTCCAAAAAATACCCAGTCTGAACTCCTTCCATGCAATAAAACTGATGATAATGCTTGTATAGTATTAAAATAATTAGGTTATTGTATAATTAACCCACTTGTATATACTAACATTTGGAATATGTTTTTTGATGGCTCCAAATATCAATATGGAGTCAGGGAAAGATGTATCCTTATCGACCCACATCAATGTTAAATACTCATATCCTTCCAGTTGGAATTTAAATGCACCAATAATACCTCAGAATATGAATCCTTGGTCCAAGGTTTGAATAAATCCATCGACCTCAAGGTAAAATGATTACAATTATTTGGTTATTAAAAATTAGTTGTCCAACAAGTAAGACACACCTTTCACTAATTCTCCTTGCATTTGAGAGGTTACCAACAAGAGGTATGTAATTTACTTTATTCTTTCGAATATTTTAATATTGAATCTATACCCTGCTACCAGAATGTTGCTACAAACATTTTGGAAAACATACCTCTATATATACACCTCTTAATGATGGTTTTTATATTGAAATCATGTTTAGACCTTCCATACCAAATAATGTCATGAACTAAAGGGTATTCAATAATGGTACCCAAATCATCAATTTCCTCAACAATTCGTATTTCTTCCAAGAATATGTAAAAGACAATGAAGCTCATGCACAAGATATTCAAAACTATCGAGATGAAGTAGTCAAAGTAAAAACCAATTGCATCCCAAAAATGTGGTATCACTTGAGAAGCTATTTGATTTGCAGAATAAATTCAAAAGGCCTGCAAATTCAAATACCAACAGTTCAACCATGATGAATTTTCTATTTAACCTAGGAACCCTTGAACATCCAAAATACATCAATTTGGGCACTTGCTATTCAAAGGCCTAAAAGAACACATCCAGGAAACTATTCAAAATGTATCGTGATTTATTTTCCTAGACTTATGAAGATATGAAGAATTACAAAACCTGAACAATTCAACATGTGATTCCAATCAAGGAAGGTGTCAAGCCATTTCAACAGAAATTAAGGAAAAATACATCCTACCCTTAAACCACTCATTCAGAAAGAGTTAAAGAAGTTTCTAGCCACTCGTATAATTTTCAAAGTCTATCACTCAACCTGAGTGTCAAATATGGTTCATGATAGAAAACAATTGGGAGATAATAAAATATACATAGATTTTCAGAATCTGAATCGGGCTTCCTACAAATACAACTATCTGTTCCCCCCTATGGAACATATCATGCAACTTTTCTCGGGTTCTGAAATGTTTTCTCTATTAGACGAGTTCTCAAGCTATAATAAAATTCTTGTAGTAGAACCTAGCCATTTTTGTTTTTGGTAATCTTGAACCTTTTTGACTTGGTGAGGGATTTCCTTGGCTGAGATGCCACGACCCAGGGGCATCTAATCCATCAAGGTCACCTGGGGATCACACCCGGCCTAGACCGCACCAACCCTTAACGTGGATGGATTTGTGGTATCCCCAAGGGTTTCAAACCAATGACTTTCAATTTTGAAGTGCCTTAATAGAGCACTCCCTCACCGACTGCTCTAGACCTCGAGGACAGAACCTAACTTATTAAATACCACCTTTTAGATGAACTGGGGAACATATGCATACCATAGAATGACCTTTGGGTTAATAAATTTTGGTTCCACCTTTCAAAGGGATATATAAATCGATTTTAAAGGTATAATTGGTGAAAGTGTGGTGATCTATCTGAAGGATGCCACGGTTTATTCAAAACAATGAGTTGATTGCCCAAATCACCTGAAACATATATTCAAACAATGCAAAAAATATGGTATCTCTTTGAATCCAAAGAAAACATTTTTTTCTATTTTAGAAGGAATTTTATTAGGGCATGTGATTTCCAAAGGTGGGATTTTGGTGGACCCAGAAAGAATGAAAGATATCATGCAAATCCCACCACCGCATAACAAAAATTCCATGCAATCCTCTTTCGGAAAAGTAATTTTTGTTATAAGATTTGTTTCAAACTTTGTTGAAATCATAAAACCTCTTCAATGGATGATAAAGAAATATTTTCAATTCAAATGGACATCTGTTTAAAATGAGGCCTTTGAGAACATCAAGGCCTCCATAGCAATTGTGCCATCTTTACAGAGTCCATATTTCACCAAGGACTTTTTGTTGTACACCTTTGCATATAACCATTCTCTTGCATCATTGCTCACACAGAAGGATGAGAAAGGGAATGAGTGCCCGATCTCATTCATGAGGACTCGATTACAAGGTGTTTAACTAAATTACCAATTGATGGAAAAGAAATATTTTTTTGTCCACAAAGAGATTAAACAATTCAAACCTTATATTTTGAAGAACCACGCTAAAGTAGTCATTCCTCACCCAGAGGTAAGAGAATTAGGGGGTTGGAGCCAGATAATTAGGGAGTTGGAGCTTCCTTCAGGTTGGGGCCTGAGAAACTAGGGTGATGGAGCCTCCTTCCAGTTGGATATGGATAATTGGAAGTTCGTGCTTCATTGAATGTAATTCTTTAACATATAAGAAAATCATTCTGTGTTTTTCTCTCGCATTGGGTTTCCACGTAAATATTGGTGTATTGTGTATTCTGTGGATGTGTTTATTATTTTTTATTATACACTAATGGATGTTAATGTTTATGATATAATAATATATTGATGATGAACTGATGAACATCGTTGAATAAGTTAAAGGAATATAAACTAT
The DNA here is from genome assembly GCA_009831015.1 of Picea engelmannii. Taxonomy (NCBI): domain Eukaryota; kingdom Viridiplantae; phylum Streptophyta; class Pinopsida; order Pinales; family Pinaceae; genus Picea; species Picea engelmannii. Next base: position 142,417 of record ML812032.1, on the reverse strand, counting down.
GGTTGAAAGTGGTATAATTTCTCATTATTGATTCACCCCCTTTCTTAGTAATCCAAGAGTGCACATTTGTTCTATTTTGTGCATTTAATCGACATTCAGATGTTATATGGATATGATATTCACAAATATGGCACCATTTCATGTTTTTAAAGTTATGTGGGAAGTCTTGCACAATATGGTCAGTCACGACCTCACATATATTACAATATGTCTCAGCTTGCACTCGTCATGCATCTGTTTCTCCTGTCACTTGATCATTGAGACTACAGGTGTATTTTGTGTGACTATATCCATAGTGTATAGTACACCATATCTCATTTCTTCTTAAATTAAAGTTCTTGATAGGCTGTTGAAGTTTCTCCAGTTTGTCCTCCGCCCTTTTTTCTGATGACGAAGAAGTCGATGGGACTTCTTCATCTTATTCGATGTGTTGTGCTTTCTGTAGTGTGTCTTCACATGTGTTTATATCATAGAGGTGCAATGTCGATCAAATTCGTTGGGGTAAACCAGCTACATACCATTGTACTAGTAATTCTTGATCAATGGTCGATGAGATTTGGATGAGGAGGTCTTTAAATATTTTGTCATATTCTCGAACCAACTCTCTTAGTATTTGATTTATCTCTTAAGTTTATGTGTAGCCAAATGCACAACATCTTGGACTTTGAAAAATGATAGGAAGTTGTTCTTTATGCCTGATTTCGACCAATCTTGATTCTTTGTATAATTCATGAACCATGTAAGAGCACAGTGTCGAAGAGTTGCACCAAATTGTGCCATTTGTTTATCATCATATGTGATGTCTGTTGCATCCTAGAATTTTTCACATATGAATCAATGTATTTTTGGATCCTAATCTCCCTTATAAATGGGAATATGATTGAGTCCCATTTTTGTATTATTTTTAAGAACAATAGAATTTTGTGATGTTTGCTTGATCAAGAGTTTCAACTCGAGTTTCTAACTTTTAGTCGGTTATCATTGCGTTGACTCATATGTCGTTCGATCTTTTGTCGAATAGTAATAGACAACTAATTTTTTTTCTTTTCCTTGAGATTTATTTCTTCAGTTTGACAACTTTTATCTTTATACTCGACTATACGTCATTAAAAAAAACATTTCAGTTCGTGGCTATAATATACTAAGTTATTGTGCTCCCTTGATATGATATCTATAAAGGGGGTCGACTCTATGAGATTCTTGATGTGGATGAGCATGTTATATACTTTATTTAGGTTTATTTCTAGATAGACTATGGTTGTACCGTGTATATTCTCATGCTCATCGGTTCTATACCATAGCCTTGCGTATTTTTCATTGATCTGAAGCCTCTGCTGGAGGAATTCTTTGATTCAAGGGTTATTTACTTGAATAGGAGTTCATACTAAGAGTACCAAGTCTTCATAATACATTCTCTCAGGTTGGTATTCAAGTTGATGGTTTCCCATGCTAGCCTCTATCAATTGTACTTTATTACTTTTGTCGGGGGTCACTGCGACTGTTGTTATGGCCAAATATAATTGATTCATGTCAGAATCAGACTTCACATGTGCTCTATCAGGTTGAACCTCCCCGAATACTCTTCTATTAGAATTATGTTTGTTCCATATATTACAGATCTCCTTTCTTTTCTTTGTCCTCTTGTCCCTCTCTAATTTTTGGATGTCAGTCATTTGCTTGTAAATTTTCTTTCCTCTCGAAGAAATTTATGCTTTAGTCGTAAAAAATTTGGTATTCTCTTGTTTTTCTTACGGAATCTCATAGATCAATCGACCCCCTATCACCTCCCTGAATTACTCGAAGTTCGGGGTGATGGCCATATTTATTTCCTTAGAAAGTAATCCCAGGCTTCTTTTGTATCCTTGCACTTTACTTCCAAGAATTATTCCCACTTCTCATATTCTTCTTTCAAGTTACTATTCGATAGTGATATGCTCATTCAAGGTATGTACTCAACAATATCACTGACTCCTTTGTTGAGAAAAACATTATGGAGCAGTCTTGAGACGCTGCACAAAAATCCTTCGTGTAGTTCGGTGTAGAATTTTTCTTTTAATTTGTCGAGGGAAGTTTGATCCTCAATAGCTTGGTCTATTATATAATCTTCAAAAAATATTTCAACCCACTTGTGAAAGTTTGTTCATCCTCTGTTTGTGAGTTTGAGCGTTAATTTTTCCTCATAATTCAATTTACGCATTACCGGATTTGCTAATGTACTCGAATATGGATTATGGGATAGCCTCCAAAAAGTGTTCATGAGTCTCTTAGAAAAATTGTGATCTTGCTTCTACTAGCATGAGGTTGTTCCTTATTTCATAATTCTTGATGTAATTTTCAATTTTTTTCTCCCACCATTTGTGTATGTCTTGTAAATTTATCATCCATGTGATCTTCTACATGCCTAGGTTTAGAACTACCAACAACGGAACCAATGTTGTAATCTAGGAAAAAGTGGGGAATGTTACCAGTATTCCATCACATAAGGAAGAAAATCATAGAGATTACATACACATATGTAAAGAAAAACAAAAAGTAGTGAGAGCCCAAGAAACAATACTTTATTATATATATATATATATATATATATATATATGAGACACTTTCGTTGATACATGATCATCTATTTATACATACATGTTCAGTTGCTAGGTAGTTGCAACTATTTAACTTCCTAGGTCAGTCAGCATAATAGATACTACGACCGACTTGTCGTTCCAACTTCGACAACTGACCAACTAATTCTTAGTCGATTTTTGGGTCTATTCGATAGAGTCAACTATCCCTTAAAATAGTGATGAATCTCATACCATTTGGATATAGTGGTATACCACAACCTTAAAAGATATAAGAGTGCACATGTTTGATTCATGGGAACAAATTTTTGGTGCACCCATAGACTTGGAGGAGGAAGCGTTGCATGGTTATGTGTTGACAAGAAGAGAAGTTGTCATGAAGTATGATGAGGCTCCAATCAGAACAAAATTTGGTCCTCGACATAGTGGCAGTGTGTTGAGAAAGAGGGAGGATGGAGCATGAATAAGTTATGTGTTGATTCAAGAGAGAAATTCTACGCAAGGTGGTAGTGCACATATCATACCAGGAAATGACACGCGTAGTGGCAGTGCATGGATCAACCCGAAGGCATGAGCGCATGTTTGTATTGCATAGTCAAGTCAGGAAGAGAGGGTGTAGATTGGTGGTATGCCAGAAGCGAAGGAAGATGGAGGCTACCCTAGGGGGATATGAGTTGATATTATTAGATGGTTTTGTGCAGCTGCAAGTAGAGAGCTCTTTGGATCACCTCACAAGAATTTTAAGAAGAATATGGTCTTACCTCCCCTTGTGCATTTTTAATCAAGAATAAAACACTATGGTTAGTGAAGAGATTGGAGTCGAGGAAATACAATAAGAAGAAATAAGTGATGAAACAAGTGAAGAAGGCGAAGACAAAAATACTTTACCCCAGTCAATAGTAGTGTGGAAATATCCATCTAATAGAATCCAGAAAGGAGGAACTAGTTCTAGTTCAAAGATGGAAAATCAATATAGTACACTGAGGTTGTCAGTGTTCCATGGAATAAGTAAGGACGATGTATAGATTCATTGGTTCACCTACGAAGTAATATGGTCTGTAAAGAGAGTTATAGACAACGCGACTAATGTTAATAACCAAACATCAATATAGCATAGAAAAACCTCAGAAAAAGTACTCAACGCCTTGAAAAAGAGATAATTTCAGATAATAATCCTCTTCGAGGGGGAAACCTCCTTTTACCCCACTTAAATGTTCAAGTACAATATGATTCAAAATGAAAATGTC
>ML812032.1:124361-134448 GCA_009831015.1 Picea engelmannii | reverse complement strand
ACCTTTTGTGTATGTGGCACATTATGGAGATCAAAGAATTGCTCCATCTGAAGTATCCATGTGATTGGATCCTTGCCATCAAACTTCCTCATATCAATCTTAGGAACGTGGTTGGTCTTCAAACCAAAGTTGGAGTTTCTCCACTCTTGATTCACCTTCCTTGTGTCCTGATCATGAATTTCATGGGATGCATTTTCACTTTCAGGTGTCTTCTCTATTACGAAAATTTTCAATACTTCCATGATCTTCCCTTTTAAACCATCCATCTTAGTATCCAATTTAGCTTCCATTGAATCCATCATCTCTGGTAGTTCATCTTTTGTTACTATCTTCTTTTGTAAATCATTTATGTCCCTATGCATTTCTTCACCTTCATCAAGAGTCCAAGTAGGATTTTCTAGAGGCTTAGTTGGTGTAGAAGTTCCCTTTTTGGGTGGCATGTTGGCCAAGTATCACTTTTGAACCTTGATTTTGAGGTGGTTCTGCTAGACAATATTTCTTCTGTTGTATCTCTCCAGTTTAAGCCCTTCTAGGTATGAAAATTTCTTTTATTTAGTTCTCTGATATTTCTTCTCTGCAACGCCACATGTCTGATCAAAATTGGATGTGTCAAGTGGAATTTACAGTAACTTCCCCACAACTTGTCGATTTTTGGCCTTTCCAGGAGATATCACTTGTATAGCATGCCCCACCCAAAATAATTGACAAAAAATTCTAAAACTCACACCAGAAACACTACAGACTGTCCACGATCCAATGAAACTAGTCCCACTCAATTTGGATACTCTAGGAAGAAGTTATGATTGTTTTACCTGGAACACCTTTTTGAGACTAGTCAGATACCCTATGTTACACAAGGAGTATCTACAAATTTAAGATGACCCAGAAGATGAAATTTTTACCATAGATACCTTTCTAATTTCTGTAAATATCCTCCAGAGTTCAAGGTTTGAAATGTTACAAAAAAAAATTTATAGCGAAAATTCCGCAATGACTCAGTTCAGGATGATTCCAGAACCCTATCTTGTACAGGTTGTATCTCCAAAAGTATAAGGCCTCAGAAGATGAATTTTTAACCCAACGTACCTTGATATATCTACTAAATATCCTCCAAGACGTTCCTTCTGAAACATTGTAGAAAACAATTTATAGCATAAATACCCAGGTGTCTTAGATGTAGCAGCGAAACCCCAAGACCTTGAGCTCTTGATACCATATGTTAAGAACCAAACATCAATATAGCATAGAAAAACCTCATAAAAAGTACTCAACGCCTTGAAAAAGAGATAATTTCAGATAATAAGCCTCTTCGAGGGGGAAACCTCCTTTTACCCCACTTAAATGTTCAAGTACAAGATGATTCAAAATGAAAATGTCTCCTTGGTATATATAGGAGACTAGGAGGTATAATTACAACTAATGGCCTAAATCCAACATAAATAAAATAACATTACTAATCTAATATGCCCCAATTAAGGGGTAATGAGCCAATATTAGGGCTTAACAACTAAGATCACGCAACTCAAGACTACGTTCAAAGATAGGGCCCTGACATGGTATATGAAATATAAGGCTATTGCATCAGCAAGACAAGAGATATCCCTGGCTGATATCAAGAAATACCTGCTTCAAGAATTTCAAAAGTTGAAGTCATAGTCCCAATACATTTCAAAAAATCAAGAAAATTAAGCAGAAAGAAGGAGAAACTATCTAGGATTATGACCAGTGGTTCAAAACCTTGTTGGATAGGTTGATGTTCCATATCCAGGATGTGTAGCACAGAGAGTAGTTCATTGCATGGTTTCTTTCCCATATCTGAGTCCCTCTGAACCAATACAATTTGACGAATAAGGTCGAGGCAGTTGAGATCGCGATGCAATTAGAGGCCACACCTGGAGGCGTAGAGACATCGACTAGGTTGGCATAGGATCAATTGCAACTTACCAACCTAAAAACACAACTATAAGATATGGCCAAGAATGAATTTGTGCATAATAAAATATGGTGTACTACATGTCATTCATAGGGGCATCATCGAGACAAGTGCTCGATCCTTCCAAATTATGTGGTGATCGGCGCACTGAGTATGTTTCCATTAAGACAGTTAGAATGGTGCCATATTTGCAGGAAATGGGGCCATGTGCCACCCCATTGTCCCACATTACATAAATATCAGATAATGGATCACACCCCATTCTATGATATTTGTAAATATGTAGGCCATGATATCAATAGTTGCCTCTCCCTTTAGTTAATGCAAGATAACACTTGGGATGATTTCTGGGTACAAGAGGAAAAAAATGGTGGTGATCGCAGTGGAACTAACAGAGGTGTATATCAAGGAGGAACTCGAGGTGGATATGAGTGCATTCATGGCTACAAATATGGTGGAGGAGGCAGTAGACCCCCCACATATTTCAATTGTGGTGATATTGGTCATGTCTCACGATTTTGCACTAAGTCGCACGTTCTCCATGCATATTTTTATAGTCCTAAACATGTAACCGATGATTTTCCCGAATTAGTAAAGAAGTGGGAGGAAAATAAGACTAAATTTAACATGATGCATGTCGATCCGTGCCAAAAAAAGAAGAAGAATGGGGAAGCAGACGTCCTGTTGGTAACCCATGAAGGGGCGAAGACTGGGGAAAACTTCGAGCATGGTGAAGGCTCGGGTAAACAACCAAACAGTAATATCAAGAAGGTACTCCATACCCCTCTCAAGTTTGATGTTTCCTAACATAAGAATTTTTTTCCCAATGCACAGAGGGCCATGTTGAGAACTCAACAAACCCTCAAAATTTCAGAAAAAATTGGGGTACCACTTTCTTTAATTCAGTCCATATGTGTGATTTTGCGTGACCATGATCAATTTTAGGGTTTGTTCTTTCAGTTTGATTGTCTTAAACGATTCTCAAGCCTAGCATGAATTATCACTAGAAGGATAAGAGGGATAAATAGTATAAACACTTGAAAAAGAAGGGTTTTTGACACTTATCATTTTTCAAACCATCAATTTTCCTGTTGAAATCGATTTTCCTCGATATCTGACAATCACCTCTTAAATTTTTCGAAACCAATGAACATTGGGCATCAGTCACACTGAAATACAAGTGTTCCATATGAAACAGTCTTCCCTTTAAAATTTTGACAGTGATAAACGCCAAGTGTCAGCTATGTCAATGAATGAATGTGTGACAATGGACAATGAGTAAAGGCATTCACCAATGTCGATGCTACATCGGTCATCGAAACCTAGCAATGCACCTGGAAAAATCCTCGAGAATAAGTCCAACACCAATGTCGATGAATGAACTCCCCTCAAGATCCTAACCATATAATTGAATTAAGAATCCATCTCAACCTTCGATTTATAAGATAAAACTTTTCCATGGGGAAACATGACATAGGGTCACGTAGGTAAAGGGACACATCACCTTGTTTCAGTTTTCACCACGTGGGTACGTATATCACCGCTCTATCAGCCACATCGACATTAACACATCATCACCATCAAATCCAACACTTCAACACGTCACCTAAGTAATCCACGACACCAGGCCCAATTGGTAGGTTCCATGTCACCTCGAACACTTCACATTGACCATAGTAAAACTAAAGGAGATGATGTCAGTTGAGAGGAATAAATGGGAATCGTCGATGTCTATGTCACTTCAGTCGTCAGTGAATTCATAATCATAATTATTCTAGGGCCCATGAGTTTCAAATCATTGGTCGTTGGTATCCCACCAACATTGGCAGTACAAGGTCATGAATTGCACTTTAATGCATACACTTGCAACTCACCGATTGTCGGTGGTTCATCGGCATCAAAAAACCTTAACCCTAGACTGATAATTTCTACACATTGCCACACTCATCGATGACCAGTTAACAACATGATTTTCTACATCATGGGTTGTCTAGTAACGCACCTTTTTTTATTTTTTAGCTATCCCAATTTTCCACGTCAGTTGGGAGGAAACCTTAAACTTCAAGCAACATAGTGAATGTCCTGTTAAGAACCAAATATCAATATAGCATAGAAAAACCTCAGAATAGGTACTCAATGCCTTGAAAAAGAGAGAAGTTCACATAATAATCCTCTTCAAGGGGGAAACCTCCTTATGCCCACATAAATGTCCAATTACAAGCTGATTCCAAATGAAAATGTCTCCTTGGTATATATAGGAGACTAGGAGGTATATTTACAACTAATGGAATAAAGTCGACATAAATAAACTAACATTACTAATGTAATATGCCCCAATTAAAGGGAAATGAGCCACTATTTAGGGCTTAACATGCCCCTCCCCTTAAGACAAGTGTTGTCTGCAACGCTTGAGTAACTCTTGATGCTTCTGTATAAAAGACTCATCTTCCCAAGTGGAATCTTCAGCTGGTAGTTTCCTCCATTTAATGAGATAATCTGAAATGGATCTATTCCTTAGATGGAGAATTCTTGTGTCAGTGATGGATTCAGGCTCCAATATGATTTTTCCTTCCTCGTCAAGTTCTGGAAATATAGTTTGAACTGGGATCTTGTCACCTATAACCTTCTTTAAGCATGAAACATAGAACATTGGGTGTACTCGTGAAGATGAAGGCAACTCCAATTTGCATGCCATAGTACCAATCTTTTGCAACACCTTATAAAGTCCATAGTACTTTGGTGATAATTTATTATTCTTCTTGGCTTGCTTGAGGGACATCTGTTTGTATGGTTGTAGTCTTAAAAACACCCAATCCCCTACTTCAAAACTTCTTTCACTATGATGTTTATCCACTTGTTGTTTCATGCCATTCTATGCCATGGTCAGGTTGTCCTTTAATATTTGGAGAACTTGTTGTCGATTCTCGATGTGATCTTCCACTTCTTGAACCATAGTTTTTTATTTTAGAAAAGAAGTGATGGAAGGAGGGTGGTATCCATAAAGTTCCATAAATGGTGTCATTTTTATTGCAGTATGAAAGGAAGTGTAATACCACCATTATTCCAATGGTAACCATTTGAACCATTATGTTTGTTTATCAAAGACAAAGGAGCGAAGGTAGCCTTCCAGACATTTGTTCATTATCTCGGTTTTTCCATCAGATTGAGGATGATAGGATGAGCTATGATCCAATTGAGTACCCAAACAAGAAATAATTCTGTCCAAAAATGTCCAGTGAAGATGGGATCTCTGTCACTTACAATAATCTTTGGTATGCCATGTAGATTTTAAACTGTCTCCATGAATGCGAACTGTACTGGATTTGAAGGGATGAGAGAGTGCACAAAAGTGTGCGTACTTGGTCAGTCTATCAACAATCACCATGATGACACTCTTTCCTCCAAGCTTCGGTAACCCTGTGATGAAATCCATGGAAACCTCCTCCCAGCGTTGACTTGGGATGGATAATGGTTGTAAAATACCCGGGATCTTAATTGTTTCTGATATCACTCCAAGAAACTCCTTAGGGTTGTAGGCTAAGGATGCTTGGTAACTTAAGAAAATAATGTGTAGGTATGTTTGGAACAATGGGATCCTCAATGATTAATGTAATAGACAACTCATCATACATTCAAAAAAACAATGCTTTCAGGAAACAATAATCAGATCAAGTAATTTCAAAGGAGGGGATGAAGAACACTAATCTTGATTGCCAAATACAGCTGGGTGTAGGGATTAATACAAGATAGCAAGAAAATCCTTCACTTCAAATCTATGAGCTCAATAAAGAGATAACAGTCTTTATAAGCTAAGATAAATTGAAATAAAGTACAGAAAAAGAAGCATGGGTATTTGTGATATTGAAAACGAAAGGAGACTGCAATTTTATTATATCATAGGAGTCTATACAGTAGCAAAAAAATATATCCTAGTTTGAACCCTTGTCTCTTAGAAAAGATAGGCATTTATAGCCTTTTACAATCAGTTTTTAAGATCCCGAAAACTTGGATCTGTATCTAAAAATAGCAAATCAAATTAGCTAAGCAAATCGATAACAAAGACTAGTGGCTAGACTATCATTTGAATTGTCTTCCATCTCAAAATTTGACATCTATGCTTATTCAGCTTCTGGAATCTATTGTGTCATGAAACATGGTAAAGGCACCTGTCTTGGCAGCCGGATTTCTTCAGTTACTCATAGTCGACACTTTAGGAGATCAATTTAGCATGTGGTTTTCAAAACTCCCACGAATCTTTGATGCTGAGTATTTTTTTGACCAAGTTGTTAATCCTTTAATACTCTGGAACCTCTTTAAATCCTATGAAAATCGCCCTGCTCCATCCTTAGCTTTCAAAAATTCTTTTTGTGCTTTCACCAGCTAACTTGCTTATGATTCGCTGGTTAGTTGGTGAAAGCACTGCCTTTCACCAGCTAACTGGTTGTAAATTTGCCCTTTGCGCTGGTGAAAGCTCTGCCTTGGCCCAAAATGAACTTTCACCTCCAAAACTGTGGTTCTATCAAAAACTCAGCGTGACTCTACTTTATCCCCTTGCATATTCACAACAACCTGAGCTAGCACTTGCAGATTTGGGTGTGACTTTTGCTTTTGCTTCAATTTTCTAATCTTCCTCTTAAGGCATTTTTCTAACCACCATAGACTGTTATAGTCTTTCGTGATTTTCTTTTTCATCTTCTTTTCCTTGACACTTTCACGAGCTAGCTTTTCAAATGCAGCATTTGTTTCTGCGAAATTATCGGATAGAGTTTTGTATCTTTCCTTAATTACTCTTTCTAAAACCTCCTGTTGAGCAATCACTTCTTTAAGTTGCTTGATTTTCTGTGTTTTCTTTGACTTTGTGCTCTTTGATGTTTCACCTTCATTAGTGTGAGTAAAAGTCTCACAATCCTGTGCAAATTCAATGGAGTGTTCAGGGCTTTTAATGGCAGGGCTTTCATCTTCTTTCTCTGGCTCTGAGTCTGTGTATGGTAGATTTAATATGTTTCTTTTCTTTTCTGTAGGCTTCTCTGTAGTAGTTTCAAAATCCAATTTTTTCTTTGACCTGTGAGACCTTACACCAGAGATCCTATCTTCTGGTGGTCTTGGAAGAGTTCTCCTCTTCCTCGAGCTTCTTTGAGGAGTCAATTCCCTTTTTTCAACTCTCTTCTATTCATTCATGGGTTGAGTTTGAGTTTCAAAGCCTTCCCAAAAATGAAAATGTTTCCAAGTTCTTCCTTTTTGTCTTAGCTCCTCCAGGATTATCAATTTGATTAGGCCAAAGTGACAAAGAGTGTTCTTCATACTTAGAGGTTTAGTTCTAATCTTTTTACAGACTTAAGTTAAGCTCTTGTGCAAGAAGAAAGGTAAATTTAGGAGAGTTTTTCCTGTAAAATGGTCTAAGAGCTTGAAATGGTATAACATCAGTTTGTCTTACCTGCCTTCTGAAGTTATGTAGATTTGGATGCCCTTAAACAAATCCTGCCACTCATCCTCTAAATGGGAAACTGGCATGCTCTTCTTCCATGCATTATTTCTGAATTCTTCCTTTAGATATGCTCTGAAATTTAGGTTCTTGGTTGTTGTCGTTTTGAACCAACTCTGGCCTGATCTAGGAAAACTGGTCGCTGCAGCAATGGCAGCTTCATCCACGATGATTTCTAAAGACCCAACACAGGCTTTATTTCCATTGTATGTTTTAGCAAATGCTTCAGTTGTTGATTGGTGACAGTCGTTCTGTAGCTTCTCGACATATCCCATGAAGCCTGCGTCTGAGAAGTGTTTTTGCACCTATGGATGCGCCTGTAGAAAGGACAGACTGTCCAATTCTTTTCTTAACAAAGAACCACTGCATCTCTTGGCCATCTGCAATTCGAACCCGAGACAATTTTGCGCACAAAACACTACAATTTGTTGTTTGAGCCGAGGTTTTGCGCTGGTGAAAACGCTCAGCGCTGTCTTTCAAAATTGAAAACTTATCATATTCTTGTGGATGATGCATGTTGGGGAAATGATGTGTCGATTTGATGTCACCAGCTAAGTAGTACCGCTCCTTCACTTGTGATGATGGATTTGCATTTTCCATTTCCAGCGCCATTATCGTGAAGCATGCATTTCTGAACAAGATCCGCTTTGCAATCCAATTTAGACGTGCAAACCCGAATATTCATCATTATCTGCTTTCACCAGCTCCTTATAATGATTACATGATGTGTGCTGAGCATGCCATCTTTTGATTTTTTAAAAACGTGGAAAAAACACATGTGATCCGTGCTTTCACCAGCTAACGGCCCATGGGAAATGCTCCTTAGATGTTGAAAATCGTCGCTTTCACCAGCTAATCATCATCTTTGAAACACGCGTTAGCTGTTGAAAGTTTTTCATGAAATTTTTAAAGAAAATACCTTTATGGATCGTCTTATTTCTAAGACATAAATTAAAACCTAAGTTTTGCTACTAGAAAAAACTTAAAACAAATTGGAGAAAACTACCAAGAGCCATGCTATCAACCAAAAAATGAAACCACAGTGACTGATTCATTTTGGGAGCTAACATTTGGCTCCAACTGGGATGGACACCTCCCTGTGAGGTGACCAAGAACCTAGCTAGACTAAGTAGCCTTTATTACAATTTAAAAAAAAAAATTGAAAAATAGTTTTGCTAGTACCATTGGGCATGGAGTTATTCAAGTGATAGAAACAAAGAAAACAGAACTGAAAAGAATATGTACAAGTAGAACAGGGCTTTTAAGAAAAAGCCTTATGAAAAATAGGTCTTTAGAAGGCGCCCATTGAAAGGGCCACCTTCTACTTCCTCGCCTGCAAGATTTTGGAGAACAAAGGTATTGTTCTTCTGAACCGCTGTTATGACAAAAGGACCTGTCCAGAGAGCATCAAATTTTCCATGTTTCCCCTTTTTTTGCCTTGTTGCATCCCACTTTAAGACTAATTCCCCTGTTTTGAAGACATTTGATTTGACTTTCTTGTCGAAGATCTCCTTGATTTTTTCTTGGTGTAATTCTGTCCTTTCCAAAAGCTGCTCTCTATCTCGCTGTAACTCTACCAAATTATGAATTCTCCAAGTCAAATCACTTGGTTCAGAATCAGTTTCTTGTAAAAAAATTTCAACCGGGAGTGCAATTTGAATAGGAAATATGGCTTCAGTACCATATACCAACTTGAAAGGAGATGTACCAATTGATTTTTTACATGTAACCCTGTCAGCCCACAAATCAAATTTCAGCTTGGAATCCCAACCTCTGGTATCTTGTTCAAGCAGCTTCTTTATAAGTCTGACTAAACTCTTGTTTGATGACTCATCTAATCCATTTCCTTGCGGATAGTAAGCAGTGGAATGTACTAGCTGAATTCCCATCTCTTCACATAATTTCACCAAGTGCTTATCTTTGAATGCAACAACGTTATCAGTGACTATTCTCTTAGGGCAGCCAAATCTGGCAAATATGTTTTCTTGCAGAAAATTTATGATGACAGTATGATTGGTGTTCTGGGTGGGAATAGCCTCAATCCACTTTGTAAAATAATCGGTGGCAACAAGGATCCACCTGTGCTAACTACTAGAAGGCGGGTGAATCTCACCTATGAAATCCAGGCCCCATTGCTGGAAAGGACCTGTGACCACTATAGGTTTGAGGGGAAGAGACTTCAGTTGTTGTTTTCCTTCAAATCTTTGGCACTTGTCACACATTCTCACAAACTCACACACATCTGAAAATAAGGATGGCCAGTAATAACCAGATCTTAAGATTTTATGTGCAGTGGTTTTCCAATAGTGATGTCCTCCGCATTCACTATTATGGAATTCAATCATGACCTTAGCTGCTTCTTCTTGGTTTATGCACATCAACAATAAACCTATTGGATTTTTCCAGAACAATAAGTTGCCATTGATGCAAAAATTCATGGCTTTGATCTTTAAAGCCCTTCCTTGTGTTTTTGTCAAATTTGAAGGGACTGATAAAGTTTGCAGAAAATGAACAATGTGACTGTACCATTTGTTGGCAAATTCAGTGGACAGAATGCAGTGAATGCTTGTCATTGATGACAACAGTGAAGATGGCAGAATAAGAGATTTGAAGAAGATGGCAGAATAAGAAATTTGAATGTAAAGCTCAGGAGGAACAACATGGAAGAAGAT
>ML812032.1:110889-124261 GCA_009831015.1 Picea engelmannii | reverse complement strand
TCTTTACTCTTACTGTTCATATGCTGTATGTTTCTTGATGACACATGAAGAAATATTAATAATTGTTGAGAAGGTATAAAATTGTTTAAGCTTATAAACAACTGATTCACCCCCCCCTCTCAGTTGTATTAGTATTTCCAACACCATTTTCAATCAGCTAGGTGAGCTGAGACCTGCATTTCCTCACCTTCTTTATCCTCTAAAGACTGAACATTATCTGCATTAATACTTACTAAATTTATTTTGAGCAGCCTACAATTTTCTTCTGCGAGAAGTTTGGCAAGACCCTGACCCTTCACAAGTTTTGCTGGTTTAATTTCAACATCAAATTCAATCAACTTTGATATCCACTTACTCCTTTTTCCATCTATGTCGAGTTGTATAAGAACATCTTTAACTAAACTGGAGGGTACAAAATATATTACCTTGTCCTGAAGGATGTAAACTCTGAAAGCTTTCAATGACTTGATAAGTGCATATGCTTGTTTCTCCAACAATTCATACTTTACCTCTATGTCTCTCAAGACCTTACTGAAGAAGGAAACCGACTGCTCCTGAACATCGACATTTTTCTGCAAGAGTACTGCTACAATTGTGTCCCTTGAAGCAAATGAAAAATTTTTAAATACCTTGGAGAAATCGGGGTTGATCAAAACAGGGGCTGTTGTGATGGATTCCTTGATAGCATTGAATGAGTGTCTGGCTTCTTCAGTCCACTTTACCTCGGAGTCTTTTCTTAACATAGCAGTAATATGTTTTGTGAGTTCTACAAAGTTTACTATAAACCTCTTGATAAAGTTTATAGTCCCAAGGAAATACTGAATATCCTTCTTTGATCTAAGAAGAGACAGATTTTTAATTGATTCTACTCTTTTTGGGTCAATTTTCACCCCATCAGCTGAAACAATATGTCCAAGTAATATCCCTTCCTTAAGTGCGAAATTGGATTTTTTTGGATGAAGAGAAATGCCATACCTTCGAAATTTTAGAAATGTCCTTTTTAAGTGCTGGAAATGAAGTTCATGGCTGCTCGAGAAAACAATGATATCATCAAGATATATCAGGACAAATTTATCTTTCTCTCCAACGAAGGAAATGCCCATCGCCCTTTGGAATGTCTCTCCTGCATTCATCAATCCAAAGGGCATCTTCTCGTACATAAACGTACCCCATGGAGTAGTAAAAGAAGTCTTTTCTTTATCGTCTGGATGGACAACAATCTGGTTGTATCCAGAAAACCTATCAATAAAAGACATCACCTTTGATCCTGACACCTTCTGCAAAATATGCTCCATTTTGGGCAGTGGGTAGTTGTCCTTCCTAGAGCACTTATTCAAATTTCTGAAGTCGACACAGATTTTGATCTCTCCATTCTTCTTCCTGACCGATACGAGATTCAAAATCCATTCTGAATATCTGAGAGGTATGATGATGCGGGCGTCTAATAGTTTTTTGATTTCCCTTTCCATTGTAGGTAGCAACAAAGGATTAAAGGATATAAGCTTCTACCTAAATGGTTTGGTGTCTTTGTTCAAGGGAATCTTATGCTGAATTACCTCTGTGTCAAAAGTATTCAAGTCATCATATTGCCAAGCGAAGATGTCAGCAAACTCCTTTAGAAATTCTCCATAATCAACCTTTTGTTTTTCAGTCAAATGTGAAGCTAAGTTGACATATTTAGGATCTTGTTCACTGGCCACATTATACTGCAAAACATCTGAATCTTTTTCCCCATTTTCCAATTTGACAACCACATCATTATTATCGAAAAGCCTTTCCAAAGGGACCAAACCTTTAGGAATTTTGTTGGTAGACAACTGGACTATTTCATGTGCTGCGATTTTGCTTCTGAATTTTGTCTTCTCAATTTCATTGTCATGTTCATTCTCCTGATCAATTTGCAAATTTGCAAACTCATCTATCACTGCAAGAAATCTAGTGAGTTCAGCATCGTCTTCAAAAACCTTCCAAAATTTTACATTATCAGGGAGGGATGGCCTATATTTAACTTGAATTTCATAATTCAATTTATGAGGTAGACGGGGTATGAAATCACAAGCCGACACAGCCAATGAATTAGCCAATTCATTTATTGCTATAGGTACATATGAAATTTTAAAATCTGCAAAAGCATGAACTGCCCTCAAAACTTCATCTCTGTATGCTTTCAGCCTGACATGTTTGCTTGAAAGGACTTATTCACCTGATGAATGATCAAATATGCATCTCTGAATACCTGCAATCTTTTAATCTCCATCTCTTTGGCTGCATTTAGCCCCAGAAGTAGTGCCTCATACTCAACAATATTATTAGTCACTTTAAAATCAAGTTTAAAGGACAGATGAGAAGTTTTCTTAGAAGGGGAAATCAGTACCACTCCTACTCCAATTGATTCTTTGGTACAAGCACCATCAAAGAACATGGTCCAACAATCATCCTTTGCTACTTCTGTGGGTTGAACTGTGGGCTTTCTGAGCAGCAATTCATCTGGTAATGAATCATCAATTTGAAAAATACAAGATCCCATACCTGTGTCGACAGAATAGATAGGATGATTGGATGGATTTTGTTAGTCACTGATTACATATGCCAATTGTGATTCCTTGTATAACCTTCTGTTCACCCCTCCAAAAACAGGGATAGTAGTGTATGAGAGATCCATTTGAAGAGTGACACCTAGCATCTTCATCCACGATCTTGATAATAGACATCCAAATTTGGGTGGTATGTCTGCCACTACTATATCCATAACCATAGTCTTCATGGATGCTTGGGTTAAGGTTACGGCCAAATCCTTGATCATCCCAAGACATTTGACTTTTCGAGAGTCAAAAGAGAAAATATCATGATAAGACTTGGTGATCTCCAGCCCAAGCTCATCCATGACCGCATTTGGCATCAAATTGTGAGAAGCACCAGAGTCCAACAAACAGTTATGTAATGTTTTCTCATGAATATTTAGAGAGATGTAAAAGGGAGGACAACTTTCATCTCTGTCTTCTATCATTTGGCCAAGAGTAATGGTTGGATTTTCATCATATATGTTGAGAATATCAATAGAAGGGGATATAGTTTTGGGATCTAAAGTTTTGAGGATGTCCTTTTTGAACATTTCATTTTTCATTAATTCGACTAGAGGAATAGGAATTTTAATTTTCTGTATTTCAGCCTCAAAATTGAACGAATATGGGACTTTATCAGAAGCTTTATCAGAGACCTTTACCTGATTCGAAGGATCTTTCTGATTGCTTTTTTGTTTAACAGGGGCCTGACTTTCTGGAGTTTGATGCTTGACAGGGGCAGCAATCTTCTTGGGAGGAGCTGATGCTTTCGCCTTTGAGGGATTTGTTTGTTGACTCTTTGATATCTGATCTTTTTGCTTAACAGGGGTTGTGCTCTTTTCGGGAGAGGCTAGTGCGTTCTATTGGGAAGTATCAGATTTATATTGGAGATTATATCTATTCTTATCTTCTGTCGTGAAAATTCCATCATCAATAGGATTATCCTCTGTCTGTTCAGTCATCAATGCTTCTTCATAATCGTGTTGTGTCAGATAAGATTTCCTTGTCTCTTCTCCAACACAATGAATATTATCTTCTCCATCTTCTTGATAATCACCTTCCTCTTCATCCATCACAACATTTTGAAGAGGGGCTTTTATTCTCTGATCTTCAATAGGATTCTTTTCTCTTTGCAAGATCTGTGTTTGCTGATTATTTCTTTTGAAGTTGTTGGGATTTTGATTTGGGTTCCTGCCTGCATAATCATAGGTGCCTCTTCCCTTTACAGGATTCTTATTTTCAATCTTGAGCTTAGATATATCAGAGGTTAGAGACTCTAGCATCTTAGCCATTTTATCAAACTTTGGGTTAGCACTTGATGAAGAAGAATCTTCATTCCTTGGCCTTCTCCTATCAGAATTTCCCTTTATCTTTTGAGAGGCTAAAATATTTGATTCCACCTCAAGGGCAGCATCTTTCATGAAAGATAATGTCGGTGACCTCCTTTCTCTCAACAATAAATAGAAATCTAAGTCAAAAGCATCAGAATATGTGATCTTGGCAGAAGCATATGAAGGTTTTATCTCTTCTAGTATTTTACTATACATCCGGTTAAATCTTTTAGTGAAATCAGAGAATGACTCACTATTTTGTTTCCTTAGATTTCCAAATTATGTGATATAGTATACAAAATCTCTTCTATCACCCCAATGCTTCAAAAAGGTCTCATCCAATTGCTCGATTCCAGCTATGGAACTAGCAGGGAGTTCTTTGAACCATTTCCTATCATGGCCATCTAAGCTTTGGACAAAGACTTGTGTCCAAAAATCTTCTTCTTCAATATTAAGGTTTTCAGCATAATTGTAGAAAGCCTCAATGTGTTCTTCAGCAGACACATCACCTTCACCTGTGAATTTGGGCATATACTTCTGATAGTCTCCCGTTGGCATGGCTGACACTCGGTTTGGCAATATAAGTGGTGCATACCTAGCAGCTAGGATTTGTTGCATCTTCATCAAAGGAGGTGGTGCAGCCATAACTATCAAGGGTGAGAAAGGTGATGGTTTCTTTTTCGAGTCTTCAACACTGGAGGAATGTGAAGGAGGTGAATCTTCTAATGGGAAAGAGGTCTGATATGAGGCTCTGTAAAAATTTGCAAGCTGTCCAGCTAATTTTTCTTCACCTTTAGCAGATAGCTCTTGGAGAAGATGTTCAACAACAAGGAGGCTAGTATAAATGTTTAAATGATCTTCTTGTTGCTGAGAGTGAAAAGACTCAAGAGAAGAAGAACTATGACTTCTTTCTAAAGTCTTGGATGTTTTTTCGATCAAATTTGAATCTATCAATTTATCATCATTAGTATTTTCCTGTTGATCAAAAGGAATTTGTTCTTCTACAGTATTTACAGCTATTTTTTCATCAATGCTCTTTGAAAAGAACTCAAATTTTTCTGTAGTAGATTTTCTAGAACTAAAAAGAGGATTACCTTCTATATCTGATTTTGAAGCTTGACCCTGAATTGTCTTTCCTTTCCTAAGAATTAGTTCTGGATTGGACACTGGTGTGATAGGTGATTCTTGAGGATTCACCCTAGTACTGATCCTCTTAGGAGCCAGGATGAACTTGTGGAGTCTCCAAATAGATAATTACAACCAACTAAAATGTCTAATCTTTTTTTATCATCAAAGATCAGCTCTGTGTCGTATCCCAGGAAAGCAGAATCTAAATTTCATCTCCCCGGCAACGACGCCAATTTGTTATCACTCCAAGAAACTCCTTAGGGTTGTAGGCTAAGGATGCTTGGTAACTTAAGAAAATAATGTGTAGGTATTCTTGGAACAATGGGATCCTCAATGATTAATGTAATAGACAACTCATCATACATTCAAACAAATAGTGCTTTCAGGAAACAATAATTAGATCAAGTAATTTCAAAGTAGGGGATAAAGAACACTAATCTTGATTACCAAATACAGCTGGGTGTAGGGCTTAATACAAGATAGCAAGAAAATCCTTCACTTCAAATCTATGAGCTCAATAAAGAGATAACAGTCTTTATAAGCTAAGATAAACTGAAATAAAGTACAGAAAAAGAAGCATGGGTATTTTTGATATCTAAAACAAAAGGAGACTGCAATTTTATTATATCATAGGAGTCTATACAGTAGCACAAAAATATATCCCAGTTTGAACCCTTGTCTCTTAGAAAAGATAAGCATTTATAGCCTTTTACAATCAGTTTTTAAGATCCTGAAAACTTGGATCTGTATCTAAAAATAACAAATCAAATTAACTAAGCAAATCGATAACAAAGACTAGTGGCTAGACTAGCATTCGAATTGTCTTCCATCTCAAAATTTGACATATGTGCTTCTTCAGCTTCTGGAATCTATTGTGTCATGAAACATGGTAAAGGCACCTGTCTTGGCAGCTGGATTTCTTCAGTTACTCATAGTCGACACTTTAGGAGATCAATTTAGCATGTGGTTTTCAAAACTCCCATGAATCTCTGATGCTGAGTATTTTTTTGACCAAGTTGTTAATCCTTTAATACTCTGGAACCTCTTTAAATCCTATGAAAATCGCCCTGCTCCATCCTTAGCTTTCAAAAATTCTTTTTGTGCTTTCACCAGCTAACTTGCCTTATGATTCGCTGGTTAGCTGGTGAAAGCGCTGCCTTTCACCAGCTAACTGGTTGTAAATTTTCCCTTTGCGCTGGTGAAATCTATGCCTTGGCCCAAAATGAACTTTCACCTCCAAAAATGTGGTTCTATCAAAAACTCAGTGTGTCTCTACTTTATCCCCTTGCATATTCACAACAACCTGAGCTAGCACTTGCAGATCTGGGTGTGACTTTTGCTTTTGCTTCAATTTTCTAATCTTCCTCTTAAGGCGTTTTGCTAACTACCATAGAATTTTATAGTCTTTGGTGATTTTATTTTTCCTCTTCTTCTCCTTGACACTTTCACGAGCTAGCTTTTCAAATGCAGCATTTGTTTCTGTGAAATTATCGGACAGAGTTTTGTATCTTTCCTTAATTACTCTTTCTAAAACCTCCCGCTGAGCAATCACTTCTTTAAGTTGCTTGATTTTTTGTGTTTTCTTTGACTTTATGCTCTTTGATGTTTCACCTTCATCAGTTTGAGTAAAAGTCTCACAATCCTGTGCAAATTCAATGGAGTGTTCAGGGATTTTAATGGCAGGGCTTTCATCTTCTTTCTTTGGCTCTGAGTCTATGTATGGTAGTTTTAAGATGTTTGTTTTCTTTTCTGTAGGCTACTTTGTAGTAGTTTCAAAATCCAATTTTTTCTTTGACCTGTGAGACCTTACACCAGAGATCCTATCTTCTGGTTTTCCTGGAAGAGTTCTCCTCTTCCTCGAGCTGCTTTGAGGAGTCAATTTCCTTTTTCCATCTCTCTTTTGTTCATTCATGGGCTGAGTTTGAGTTTCAAAGCCCTCCCAAAAAAGAAAATGTTGCCAAGTTCTTCATTTTTGTCTTAGCTCCTCCAGTATTATCAATTTGATTAGGCCAAAGTGACAAAGAGTGTTATTCATACTTAGAGGTTCAGTTCTAATCTTTTTACAGACTTTAGTTAAGCTCTTGTGCAAGAAGAAAGGTAAATTTATGAGAGTTTTCCCTGTAAAATGGTCTAAGAGCTTGAAATGGTATAACATCAGTTTGTCGTACCTGCCTTCTGAATTTATGTAGAGTTGGATGCCCTTAAACAAATCCTACCACTCATCCTCTAAATGGGAAACTGGCATGCTCTTCTTCCATGCATTATTTCTGAATTCTTCCTTTATATATGCTTTGAAATTTAGGTTCTTGGTTGTTGTCATTTTGAACCAACTATGGCCTAATCTAGGTAAACTGGTCACTGCAGCAATGGCAGCTTCATCCATGATTATTTCTAAAGACCCAACACAGGCTTTATTTCCATCATATGTTTTAGCAAATGCTTCAGCTGTTGATTGGTGACAACCATTCTGTAGCTTCTTGACATATCCCATGCAGCCTACGTCTGAGAAGTGTTTTTGCACCTCTATATGCGCCTGTAGAAAGGACAGACTGTCCAATTCTTTTCTTAACAAAGAACCACTGCGTATCCTTTCCATTTGCAATTCGAACCAGAGACAATTTTGCACACAAAACACTGCAATCTGTTGTTTGAGCCGAGGTTTTGCGCTGGTGAAAATGCTCGGCGCTGTCTTTCAAAATTGAAAACTTATCATATGCTTGTGGATGATGCGTGTTGGGGAAATGATGCATTGATTTGATGTCACCAGCCAAGTAGTACCTCTCCTTCACCTGTGATGATGGATTTTCATTCACCATTTCCAGCGCCATTATCGTGAAGCATGCATTTCTGAACAAGATCCACTTTGCAATCCAATTTAGACGTGAAAACCCAAATCTTCATCATTATCCAGTTTCACCAGCGCCTTATAATGATTACATGATGTGTGTTGAGCATGTCATCTTTTGATTTTTTGAAAACATGGAAAAAACACACGTGATCCGTGCTTTCACTAGCTAACGGCCCGTGGGAAATGCTCCTTAGTTGTTGAAAATAGTTGCTTTCACCAGCTAATCATCATCTTTGAAACATGCGTTAGCTGTTGAAAGTTTTTCATGAAATTTTTAAAGAAAAGACCTTTATGGATCGTCTTATTTCTAAGACATAAATTAAAACCTAAGTTTTGCTACTAGAAAAACTTAAAACAAATTGGAGAAAACTACCAATAGCCATGCTATCAACCACAAAATGAAACCATAGTGACTGATTCATTTTGGGAGCTAACAGTTTCCACCTTATTTTGTTGGCAAACCAAGAATTCTGCCACAAACCTTTTAAAATCATTTTTAAGGCCATCCCAAAAAAACTCCTTCTTGACCCTAAGGTAGGTTTTCAAAAATCCCAAGTACCCTCCTACTCGAGAGGTGTGCAATTCCAATAGTAACTTTTGTTTGAGTTGGGAGTTATTACATAAATATAAGCAATCTTTGTACCATAGTGAATCATATTTCCATGTAAATGTATCTGATGCACTGGAATCCTGCTGCAACCTTTGAATGAGAGTCCACACTTTTTCGTCATTCTTCCATTCATCCCTTGCTTCTATTATCCAATCAAGTTGGATGATTGAGATAGAACAGAGAAAGGCCACCACATCTTCATCCTTTCTTGAGAGTGCATCTGCCACCACATTTTGCTTCCTTTTTTATAGATGATTTCAAAATCATAACCCAATATCTTGGTTACCCATTTTTTTTGTTCTTCTGAAGATAGTCTTTGTTCCAAGAAGTATTTAAGACTATCATGATCTGTGTTGACCTTGAAGTGCCTACCTATTAGGTAATGACGCCATTTCTTCAATGCATGTAGTATTGCCATCATTTCCTTCTCATAAATGGGTTTGTGTAAGTCTTTTCCCTTGAGTGGTCGATTTTCAAAATCCAGGGGTCTTTCTTCTTGCATTAGGACAACACCAATTCCATTTCGCGAGGCATCACATTGCATAATAAAGTTTTTTGTGAAGTTTGGAATGGTCAAGATAGGAGATTTTCACATCACCTCTTTAAGTTGTTCAAAATCTTTAGTTGCCTCTAGATTCCATGAAAATGCATCCTTCTTAGTTAGTATCGTTAAAGGTGTTTCTATTCTTCCATAGTGCCGAACAAACTTGCAGTGGTAACCTGTCAAACCCAAAAATCCTCTAAGATTCTTCAATGTTTTGGGAATTGGCCAGTCCATCATGGCCTTAATCTTGTTAGGGTCTATCTTGACACCTTCATGAGATACAATATGACCCAAATACTCTACCTCCTTCACTCCAAAGAAATATTTGGATGGTTTGGAATATAGTTGTTGCTCCTTTAGTAGTTGTAGCACCTTGTCAACATGTCGCACATGATCCTCCCAAGACTTGCTATAGATTAGTATATCATCAAAAAATACTAACATAGATTTTCGAAGGAAGGGCTTGAAAATGGAATTCATCAACCCTTGAAATGTGGAAGGTGCATTTGTAAGGCCAAAAGGCATAACCAAAAATTCATAATGGCCTTCATGAGTTTGGAATGTTGCTTTTGGGATATCTCCTTCCTTCATTATAATCTGATGATACCCTCAACAAAGATACAACTTTGTGAAATAGATTTCTCCATGTAGTTCATCTAACAATTCATCAATGACGTGAATGGGAAACTTATCTTTAATATTGATCTTGTTGAGCTCTCTATAATTTGGACACATACGCCATGAGCCATCTTTCTTGAATACCATTACCACTGGTGCAGAGTAATAACTTTGGCTAGGTCTAATAATTCCAACCTCTAA
Organism: Picea engelmannii; assembly: GCA_009831015.1. Classification (NCBI taxonomy): domain Eukaryota; kingdom Viridiplantae; phylum Streptophyta; class Pinopsida; order Pinales; family Pinaceae; genus Picea; species Picea engelmannii. The sequence continues at coordinate 114,420 of ML812032.1, read as the reverse complement.
CATTTCTTCAACCATGCACTCAATTTCACTCTTTTGGGCATAAGGGTATCTGTATGGCCTGATGTTAGGAGGAACACTCCCAGGAATTAGGTGAATATCATGATCATGATTTTGAGTGGGTGGAAGACCTTTGGGAATATCTTCAAATACTTTGGAATGCTTATCAATGATCCCTTGGAGATCTAGAGGAATAGATGTCTTAGATGTTTGAACATCTAGTGAGCATAGTTGTGCAATAACGCCTTGATGCCCCTTTTTCAATAATTTTTTCATGACATTAGAGCTTATCACCTTATCGGGTTTCCTTTTGATACCTCCTAACTTAATTTATTTTCCTTCCAATGAAAATTTCATGAAAAGTTCTTGAAAATTAAAAGCCATTGTTCCTAATGATTGTAACCATTAGATTCCTAGTACAACATCGCACCACCCATGGGTATAGAAATCATTGGATTATTCATTATAAAATTCCCCCATATTAAGATTGATCTTATTTCATTTTCCTGAGCAATTGATAGTTCCTCCATTTGCAATCATTACTTGAAACTATGGCACTGGATATACAAAGTAGTTAAGAGCTTTGTCTAATTTATAGTGAATGAAATTATGAGTACTACCAGAATCAATTAGGACTATTACCTTTTTATTTTTGATATATCCTTCGATCTTGAGGGCTTGAGGTGTGCTAATTCCAGCAAATACATTACACGATATCATGGGAGTCAACTCTTCAGACGAAATTGCTTCTACGTTTTCATCTTGAGATGGTTCTTGTTCTTGTTCTTCTTCCTCTTCACAATATATGTAGAATAATTTATTCTCACTACACTTATGTCCCTTACTGTACTTGCTGTCACAATTAAAGAATAAGCCTTTTTCTTTTCTTTCCTCCAATTGTTGAGGTGTCAACCTCGTAGGTTGAGGTGTTTTAGAAGAAGTAGAATTATTCTCTCTATAGATGTTAGGATTGGTCGTTCTAGTAGCCATAGCCATATTTTTACTTTCAACATTTCTTGCCACCCTGATTGCATTCTCCAATGATTTGGGTTCCCAAAGTCGAACCTCATGTTCATTGTTATCCTTTAAAGTTCCTATGAATACATCAATCAAGTGCTTATCTGGACTATCTGTTACCTTTATATAAGCAGGCTCTATCATGGTGGAAAGGAGGAAGAATTAGAAGCATGAAACCTATGATCTCATAGGAAACATACAGTGAATTGGAGGAAAGTAATGAGTAAAGTTGTTGTCGTCCGGATCGTGGATCTTTTGAAGAAGGGTTAGACAAAGGGGACTTGACGAAGTTGTTGCATTCGCATCTACGGTTGTAAGTTACTTCTGTCATTGTTCTCATTAATATAATTTTATTGGCCTGTTTCTTTCTAATTTGTGTTCAATCCCACATGAATTTGTCTCTTTAGTAGATAGACCTATTTCGAACTAATCTTGATAGAGTAGGAAGTAGTCGTACTTTGTTTGTCTACAGGGCTTATCGAGGAGTGAAAACTTGGAGATCAACTCGGAGCGTGCAGGGACAAACACCATTAAAAGGTACTTCTTTTATCCTTCCTTCTCACAAACTAGTCCACCTAGATATAAAAGGAATCCAGTGACCATGATAAGCACTTTCTGTCTTAGAGTTAAGAGTCTAGCTCTTTGAGGAGATCTACCTGTCCGCAGGGAGATTTTCCTTCAATAGAAATTGGCGACTCCACTGGGGAACGAATCAAACTTTTAGTTTTGATTTTTTCTCATAGACCTTGTCTTACTCTTTTTTTTCTTAGGCCTTGTTCACCCCTTCATAGCTGATTTCATTTTCTGATTGACTCTTTACCCCATCACACTCAGCCTGATTGTCAAAATTTGATCAAAATTTTGGGTTTTTGGACATTTTTATGAGTTTTTTTAGCCTGGCGCCCCTCTACCCATGTTAGCAAAGTGCCAGCACTCCCTAGAAGTGTTAGACAGAGCTTTATAATGCTACGGTGGCCCTTATACTGGAGCGCCAACCCTTTTTTGCCCAAAATCTCTTCAAAAATTGTATTTTTTGGAGGTCCAAACCCTGTTTTTTCACTTGTTGAGCTGCTTTGTGATTTAATGCTTCTTCCATTGACCTTTGACATGCTTCCTCCTGAGAAGTAAACACCTTGTTGTTCAGATTTTATTCCCTTCTTCATTATTTTTGAGTGTTTGTTGTCGAAAGCTTGAAATCGATCCCCTTCTTTCTTCTCTCCTATTCAACTGAGCGGGAACTCTAGTGAAGGAAATTAGAAGTCTGCAACTCTTCTCATTTGGTTCTTTGAGGTCATCTGATCCAATCTCTTTCTCCTTCTTTTTGCATTTTTGGTTTTCTTTCTCTTGTTTGATAGCAAAAGGGTGTCTTGTTTGTGCGAAATCTACGTTTTTGTGTCTGAATCTCCTTGATCTGAAAGGGTAGTTTGGCAGGACAAGTTTTTCATTGAATTGATCATCATTCGCATGAAAACGATAAAAGTACATCTTAATGATTAGTTTGCATATTAGTTTGCATTTCTGAAATGTTGTAGTATCATATTGGATTTGATTGAGGGCATTCCTTATCAAGTGTTTGATAGTGAAAACGACTCTTCCTCTTTCCCTTAAATAGGTATTCATTGAAAAGAAATGATTGCTTATCATACTTCATGATTATATTTTTGGGAATTGAGTCATCATTCCATCATTTTCACTTTCGTACACCCTCTGAGTAAACAACAACCATTAAAATCAACGCTTAACTAAACTTTATTAGACTTTTTACATCTTTGTTAGCAAACCTACATTAATTTAAGGTGTAGGGCTTTGGAATAGGTTGAAAGGATAAATTTCCAAATCTATCGAACAAACTTAGTATCTTGTTGATCCAGATTTTATGAGGAGAACGAAATGAATACCGATTATTAACATGTGCTTAACACAAAAATAATAGAGATACAGTAAAACTGGTTTTCTATTAAATAACGAAATAAGCTGAAACTGTAAAATGTAGCGGAAACAAGCTTGCTGGAATGGTGGTGGCTTATCTCTGAGAAGAGATGTGACGGCAGCGCGCATTCGCAAGAAGATGATTACAATGAGGCTCTGAAGGCCTTTTTACAATAAACAGGAATGCCAAAAGTCCTAGACATCCAAAAACCTAACCCTAGGAGACGAAGCGCCAAAAGTCATGTGGGCCCCGTTTGGGTAAGTGAGTACATCAACTTCCCGGGGTCGTAACTTTTGCATACGATCTCCGTTTTAGGCATATAATAGCTCAACAGAAAGATATATCCGAGGACTAAAACATTTGAACAAAATTTTGTGATGAACAAAATTTCATGATGAAATTTTTCTACCGCAACATACCCCAAAAAACATTGTTTAGGGCCTCAAACGGCTCCAGAAGTTCAGGACCCGAAAAACTGCTAAAAATAGTAAATTGCCAAAAATGTCAGAAAACTGTTTTGAGCCAGTTGGAGAAGGTGGGTGGCCACCGATATCCATCTGGATCAATCCTCCCTCCTTAGGAAGCAA
>ML812032.1:77640-101969 GCA_009831015.1 Picea engelmannii | reverse complement strand
ACGTTTTTCCCACGTGCTGGAATTTCCGCACCCTAGCTATATAGCAACCTGAGGAAAGTCCACACCCTGGCTATATAGCAACCTGCGGAAATTTGTCATTTCCGCACCCTGCCTATATAGCAACCTGCGGAAATTTCTCTTTAGAAGGTTTTTACATAGGAAAATGCAACTTCTTTTCTCAGGAAAAGTTCTTCTTCCATCTCTCTTCAGGAACTCAGGCCACTGTGACCCCTCTAAAGGCAATAGATAGGTTTACATCATTAACGATCATAGGGATGACGAAAATAATGTGTAACAAGTATCCATCTCGAGAGTCATCCATCACAAATATCTTGTCTCAATACCCAAGTCATTCCATGTTCATTTGATCTACCAATTACATCTCTGTGTCTGTTTTGTGTTGTTGATGGGGGATACATCAAGGCCCTCCTTCGATGAGCCTATTCCTGTCGACTTCAACACATTATCCAGGAACTAGACTTAGAAACCAGTTAGTACTTTGGGACCTGCATGCCTCAATGACAGGCCTCCTCACATTCGACAGTGGGCTTACATCATTGACCTCTGATCGGATGATTCCATGAATGTTCAACTTCAGCTCATCCATTCACATTCGTTGGAATGTACTAGAGTGCCTTGGGAATCATTGACATTAATGGTGATCCCCCTCGCACTTGTTAATGGTTTACATCATTGACCGGTAATCAAGTGGTTTCTGCCATGTTCAACATCAGGACATCTATTCACATGGTTAGATTCGTATTACATCGGGATCGGTAAGAAGACCCTGGGTTGAGTGATCCCTTTGATACATACTTTGCCCAGGTTGCGATGGAGTTTCTTTTGAACAATGACACATATACTCTTACATAGATCCACTTTGTATTGGTCATGGCTATGTCTTGTCATCTCATAGATCCACTATGTATTCTTCATGGCTACGATCAGTTCATGTCATAAGAGTATATATACACAGTGTATTTTCAGTGGCTATACCTTTTTCTCAATACAATTATGGATCCGCAGTGTATTTTATGGCAGCCATATCTTGCAAGTATTGATCACCCAAGTATAGGTATGCATGCCTTGGGTTTGAAACGTGTCATAATATTTGTTGGATGTTTGTGTGCAACTTCTGTCAGGTTCTCCACATCTATACCCTTGCTTGAAAGTCTACAAAGCATTTCAGTTATTAGTTCTCATCTTCTAACTTCATACTTTGGGGGGCAATCTGTTACACATCAACATTACTTACTTTTCTAAGTGTCGCAAGCGTCAAGCAAATAATACTGCCATGATGCCTATGTCATACTTATAACAACATTAAGAAGACACTTAAAATGCCTCAAACACTTGATTTGAAGGAAGATGAATGGTTAACTGAAGTTAAGTACCTCTTGCCACCTGAAAGAATCATTGAATCTAGGGTTTTAGAAGAGAGCACTCCCCTACATCACTCTTAGGAGCACTGGCGCTCCCCTATAAAGTGCTAGGGAGTGTTATAACACCAAAAAACCTTGCAAGGAGAGCGCTATTGATTTTAAGAGCGTTGGCGCCCCCCTAAAGCCTATTAGGGAGAGCTATAGCGCTCTGATGGCCCTTTTGAGGGAGCGCTGCCTATTCTGGGTAGGAGTTGGTCTGTTGAGGAGAATAAGGGGAAGATCCTTCAATATTGGAAGGTAGTTGAATTTGAATTCCTGGTTCAGCCATGATATTAGGGAAGATCCCTGACTCAAGGAGGAAAATCCTCAACTTACCCTAAAGATACCTCAAGAGGTTAGGCCTCTCTAAACCTATATAAGCAGGCTCTATCATGGTGGAAAGGAGGAATAATTGGAAGCATGAAACCTATGATCTCATAGGAAATATACAGTGAATTGGAGGAAAGTAATCAGTAAAGTTGTTGTCGTCCGGATCGTGGATCTTTTGAGCAAGGGTTAGACAAATGGGACTTGACGAAGCTGTTGCATTCGCATCTATGGTTGTAAGTTACTTCTGTCATTGTTCTCATTAATATAATTTGCTTGTCCTGTTTCTTTCTAATTCGTGTTCAATCCCACATGAATTTGTCTCTTTAGTAGATTGACCTATTTCGAACTAATCTTGATAGAGTAGGAGGTAGTCGTACTTTGTTTGTCTACAGGGCTTATTGAGGAGAAAAAGCTTGGAGCTCAACTCGGAGCGTGCAGGGACAAACACCGGTAAAAGGTACTTCTTTTTTCCTTCCTTCTCACACACTAGTCCACCTAGATCTAAAAGGAAGTCAGTGAACATGATAATCACTTTCTATCTTAGAGTTAAGAGTCTAGCTCTTTGAGGAGATCTACCTGTCCACAGGGAGATTTTCCTTCAACACTATCATTTCTTCCGTGAAAATTGTCCAAGTGATGAGTGATTTGCGAGAACAAAGCCATCGATACCATACAAATTGATTGGGTTCTAAATATAAAGAAGCAATTCGTACCTTTTTTGTATGTGGCACATTATGTAGATCCAAGAATTGCTCCATCTGAAGTATCCATGTGATTGGGTCCTTGCCATCAAAATTCTTCATATCGATCTTAGGAACGTGGTTGGTCTTTAACCCAAAGTTTGCGTTTCTCCATTCTTGATTCATCTTCCTTGTGTCCTCATCATGAATTTCATGGGACACATTTTCACTTTCGGTTCCCTCTCTATTAGGAAATTTTTCATTCCTTCCATGATCTCCCTTTTTAAACCATCCATATTAGTATCCATTATTGCCTCCAAATTAGCTTCAGTTGAATCCATCATCCCTTGTAGTTCATCTTTTGTCACTGTCTTCTTTTGTAATTCATTTATGTCTCTACGTGTTTATTCACATTCATCAAGAGTCCAAGTAGGACTATCTGGAGGGTTATTTGGTGTAGAAGTTCCCTTTTTGGGTGGCATGTTGGCCAAGTATCACTTTTGAACCTTGATTTTGAGGTGGTTCTACTAGACAATCTTTCTTCTGTTGTATCTCTAATTTTTTCGGCCCTTATGGGTATGAAACTTTATTTTTTGTAGTTCTATGATATTTCTTCTTTGCAATGCCATAGGTCTGATGAAAATTGTATGTTCCAAGTGGAATTTATGGTAACTTCCCCACAAATTTCTGATTTTTGGCCTTTCCAAGAGATCTCACTTGTTAGCGTGCCCCGCACAAAATAATTGATATAATATTCTAATTCTCGTACCCAAAATAATAAAGGTTGTCCAATATCCAATGCAACTAATCTCACTCAATATGGATACTCTAGGAAGAAGTTATGATTGTTTTACCTGGAACACCTTCTTCAGACTAGTCAATAGGACTAGTCAGATACCCTATCTTCCATAGGGTGCATCTACAAATTTAAGATGAACCATAAGCTTAAAGTTTTACCACAGATACCTTACTAATTTATGCGAATCTTCGTTGTATTTCAGCGTCTGAAACATTACAGAAACATTTTTATAGAAAAAATTCCACAATGACTCCATTCAGGATGATTCCAGAGCCCTATCTTACACAGGTTGTATCTCCGAAAGTATAAGGCCTCAGGAGCTGAAATTTTAATCCAACGTACCTTGATCCATCTACTCAATATCCACCAATTCGTTCATTCTGAAACGTTGTAGAAAACAAGTTATAGCGAAATTTCCATGGTGTCTCAGATGTAGCAGCAAAACCCCAAGACCTTGAGCTCTGATACCATATGTTAAGAACCAAATATCAATATAGCATAGAAAAACCTTAGAATAGGTACTCAACGCCTTGAAAAAGAGATAATTTTAGATAATAATCCTCTTCGAGGGGGCAACCTCCTTATTCCCACATAAATGTCCAATTACAAGATGATTCCAAATGAAAATGTCTCCTTGGTATATATAGGAGACTAGGATGTATAATTACAACTAATGGAATACAACGGACATAAATAAAATAACATTACTAATGTAATATGCCCCAATTAAGGGGTAATGAGCCACTATTTATGGCTTAACATGTCCCCACATCTTACCTAGAAAATTCTCCAAGAAAGTTACTCAACCATGTGATTCCTCCACACCAAAATTGGCGATTAAACACATAATGACCACCATTTTAATCATATCATAGGATCTTTCCCTGATCCCTGATATCATCAATCATGTGCTCCAACCCATCATGGTTTGAAATCATTGATGAGTCAGTCTAACATCCATTTGCGTCGTTGATTCACATATTTCATTAACTCCAAATTATGACATTGATGATGTAATTAATCCCTAAATATCAATGAAGATTTTCGTTGTACGCAACCATGGTAAATACATATGGGACCTAAGAAAAATACACTATTTGGATTCGATATGGTCTAATTAGCTTGTCATTGTTTTCATAGAGCATTCGATACCTTCTACTATGAAATATTCTCGAGTAACCAGGTGTTTTTCTTGAGGCAAATTATTGTCATGTTTTCAGTAAATATTGGCGCTGGTAAATGTTGAACTAGGAAACTTCATCTTTTGCATGTATTTGGTTCTAATGAGAAATATTTTCGTTTAACATTGCATAACAGGCAAAAAACTAAGTTTAGTGTTTTCTTTTTGTAGGAAACATGCCTCCTCGAAGATCAACGACTCGACAGTCACCTAAGGTGCCAAAGGGGAAGAAGACCATGGTTGGAGAAGATTTGCATCCCACAACTGGTATACAACTAGAGCTCACACCCAAAGTAGAGCCTATAATCAAGATGTCGCAGAAGAAGTCTCCAGCTCCACCACCCATCTATAGAGATACATATATGAACATTGTGGCTAAGGTACCTATACCCACCTCACTCTATCTTTACAATAAAATTCATCCTATTGAATTTCCTGAATTCACTCCTCATAACGACTGATCAGAAAATCCTTAGATACTAATATTAATCTTTAAAAACCCATATTAGCATCTAAATTGATTCATATTAATTCTTAATCGTATTGAGGTGATTTGCAGAAAAAATGATGATGCACTTATTATCCAAAATTCATAAAATAATGACTAATTTGAATAATTATGAGACAACACAACAGAAAATAAAAGAACTCAAAATACAATATTTGATGACATATTTTACTTCATCTCCAAGTTCCCTTCAAATAGTGAGGTTGCTCTTAATCATCTCAAAATGTCAAATTACAATACAAAATGGACTTACAAAGACAATTTGAAGTCACTCTCCAATTCCATTGCTCAAACTCAAATATAGAGTTTACCATTGAATTCCTTGCAAAATTATGAGAAAAATGAGTACAATTTTGACCATATTCTGAACTGGCTCAATTTTACCCTATGGCGCTCATTAATGGAAATACGAACTAAGACTTTAATAGACAATATCTTAGCACAAAAATAACATCACCATCGTACTCCTCTCGAGAAATCGAGAAAAATGAGTATAAACAAGCCTATGTTTGGACAAAGCACCACATGGCACATAAATCTATGCAACAGATAAACTTATCTTTCTCTTGGCATGCAAATATATGCATTTGTACCTCTAGATCCATGTCAAACTCATAATATGTGTTGGCTTTGTAATTCACGCCAATAAATAGTCATAGATTGACCTAATGATGGCCCGAAACCTGGGCTATATACCTGGTCACATTAATTCACACGTAAATATTTGTTTAAGTGTTTGTTATAAAAAACACTATTTGGCATATTGGTTAGAGGATATGGTTAAGTCATTAGGTATATTCGTTGGAATATTCTGATTCCATGGGAGGTCGGGGGTTTGAGGCCCGTTGAACCCCATAAAAATTTGTATACCCAACCCAACTTGGGCTTTTAGAACATGCCACCTGGTGCCATTTCATTGGCCCACGTGGCAGCCAACTATTGGACTATGCCAACTATACCTACCACATGTACATACAGACTTCCATGTCACCTGCTAAATTGTATTCCACACAGTCGTATGGACCACCACATGTCATTTTTTTATTGGTCCACTTGTCTTCCTACCATGTCATGGTATGGATACCATGTCATCCGTACAAATGACACATGACAAGTTGTCGTGTTCCCATGTCACCCTAGTAATGTCACTCTGTGTCATCCTATTGTATAGAAAGGACACGTTTCCTCCTTTGACTTTGAATTTTTCCATGTTTGACTTGAAATTTGACCATCCATATCTTTTGCATACGAACTTTTTTTGAGGTGATTTTTGCACCAATGGAAAGTTATCGTCGAGCTCTACTTAGTGAAGTATTTTTTGAGAGAATTTGATATGGTCAAATTTTAATCCTTTTTGGATCCTCATGGACCTTTTTGAGCATTATGGATCTTCCTGGACCTCTGTGAGCATTATGTATCCCTCTGGATCACATCTTCCCACTTAAGACCTTTTGGTCCTCCAAAAGGATGAATATTTCAACAAATTAGTGATGATAACTCTTACCCACTCTTCCACCTTACTAAAATTCTCTTATTCAATAACTTAGTGATGATGAAGCTTCTTTCACTCTTCCACCTTGTTGAATATTCTGGGACTAAATTTTTATCTTGGGTATTGGAACTTGGATACTAGATCAGTGTACTTTTGTCTACTTTTCTGGAATATGGCTCTAAATATGGCTCTTTGGCATCTAGCACTAGTTCAAATCTAGTTTTGGTCCTGGCTCATATATTCCTTCTCAACAAATTGGCTCACTGAATCTCTACAATATCGTAATCTAAATCCTGTACTCAACATCCACTCCCATCTCCTTCTCTCCTGAAAATAGTCAATCTCATCAATCATGAAACCAAGTCTAATGTTGATCTATTCCTTTCCCTTTTGGACTCACTATTTTTGTATTGTTGATGTATATGTAGGATTATTTGAATGAATTCCCTATCCATTTCCTCTCTTATTCCCTGAAAGAAACTTGAAACATATTCTATGTATTGTTTAACCTGCTTCTGCTCAAGGTATACATCTACAGGAACATGACATAATATATCAGAGATGTTAAAAAAATAACATACACCTTTATAAGTATGTACCTATTATCTCTTTACTAGCTCTAGGAATATTTACATAACTATGATGCTTTTTTTGCTTTCAATATACATGCTCCAACTGTCTTTATTATTCCATTCCTCCTTCGATAATTTAGAATAAGAATGTTAACTTAGACAACTTGATCCATATGAAGTTATTAGTTGACAATAATAAAATTACAATTGTCTTCACTCTTGTCAAAAGGATTAGAAACCTCTGTAATATCCCTCTCACTCTTTAAAAAATCGGCTATATAGAAACCTTTACAAGATTCCTCTCACTTTAAACAATGTACAAGGTGGCTATATAGAAATCTTAAAAGACTCCTCTCACTCTTAACAATATTCCACGAGTGGATTACAAGCTTTCTAATACAAAAATACAAATATACTTAGAAGGTATCTACATATTCACATTATCTTTCATTTTACAAATATACATATTTACAAATATACATATTTACAAATATATCACTTTTGATGGATGGTTTATTCATGGACTCATCCTTCCCTTAGTACTAGAAGGAGTCTTGCAGCTTCCTATCTTTGACAATTCCTTTGACACGGATATTAAATATGAAATTGAATCTGGCATGGAATATGATGTTGAATCCAATAAACCATTAGACCAAATTATAGGTCTTCCCAGTAACCTATATAACCTCTCCTTGCGAACACCAAGTAATATTTTTGTGTCTTGAGTAGCTTCCCTTGAATACACAAGTACCTGGCCATTCTGGAATGTGACTACGTATCCTTCATCTTCAAAAAATGAAATTGAGAGTAGGTTTACTTTCAAATATGGAACATATAACATATGCTCTATTCCCATAAATCCTCCTGACTCCAGCTAGAATCTTACATATCGATACCCTCTTATTGCTTGTCTAGTGTTAGTTCCATATCCTACATAGAAATCTGTGTAGATATCTCATAAATTTAGGTTTATTGATCTCATCCTGGTCATGTGACAAGATGATCTAATGTCCATGAACCATACCTCGATGTCCTCATATGTCACTTTGTTAAGACTAGCCATTAGGAAGTATTCTTTCTCAAATATTTCAGCAAGACTATTAACTTCACTTGGGGTTTTTGCTTGTCTTCTTGCAAGTGCCTTTACATCTTTCTGATTCTTCTTTGGACATAAGTGTGGATAAATTTTGCAACACTTCTCTATCTGATATCAACTCTTACCACAATAAGAGAAAAGTTTCTTGTTTCCATCCTGGAACCACGATCCGTTCTTGTCATTCCCCCTTTCCATTTGTTTTGAGAAATGACCTTTACCTTTAGCCTTCTTCCTGGATGAATTTTCTTGCACATATTGTCTTCTTTGACATTTCTCCATATTATAGTTACTATTTCCACATGAATAACATGGATGCATAGACCATATACAAATATTACCAGTGGGAAATGTCTTCATTCCCTCTTTAGAATGCACATATCTTCCTAGAGATGTCTTACATAATTTACCTTTCCCTCAGCTGGAAGGTAATATTGACTACTTATGAAGTACCTCTTCATCTCGATTTCTTCTTACTTCAGCCATCCTTGAGAATTCTCCATCTTGACGAGGAGAAGAAGAATATGAGGAATCATCTTTCTCGATCATACCCTTTGAAGGAGTTAGTTTCTCTTTCATTGGAGACTTTTCATTCTCTACTCGACAATATTCATGGATTGATTTTGATGGTGTCAATACCTGATCCTTGGTCTGCAACTTCCTTTCCAACTCATGAAAAATACTTCTATGGAATTCCTCGTGAGATATCAGTCGATCTTGTAGCTTCTATTTCTCTTCCTCGAGAGATTGTAACTACATATTTAATCCAGAATTCCCCTTCTGAATTTGTTAGTTAATATTTTTTGTAGCCTTAACTTCATGAGAGCTCAAAAATATCTATACTGAGAGCTTTCAAACACCTTCACCAACTTGATTCTTGGACCCTTGTCGCATCAACTTGCAAATACATATCAAAACTAACTCTGATACCACTTGATCTGAAAATCCTTATATAACAATCTTAATCTTTAAACACCCATATTAGCATTTAACTTGATTCAAAATAAAATTTTATTGTATTGAGGTGATTTGAATAAAAAATTATGATGCGCTTTCTATCCAAAATCTCATAAAATAATGATTAATTTGAAGAATTATGAGATAACACAACATAAAATAAAACAGATCAAAATACAATATTTGATGACATATTTTATTTCATCTCCAAGTTCCCTTCAAATAGTGAGACTACTCTTCATCATCTCAAAATGTCAAATTACAATACAAAATGGACTTACATAACCAATTTTAAGTCACTCTCCAATTCCATTTCTCAAACTCAGATATAGATATTACCATTGAATTCCTTGCGAAATTATGAAAAAAATGAGTATACAGTAGACCATATTCTGAACTAGCTCAATTTTACCCTCTTTACATGCTAAATGATGCACTATGGTGCTCATTAATGGTAATCTAGACTAATAATTTCATAGACAACATCTTATCAAAAAAATAATATTACCATTGTACGCCTCTCGAGAAAACAAGAAAAATGAGTATAAACAAGCCTATGTTTGGACAAAGTACCTCATGGCATGGAAATCTATGCAAAACATAAACTTAGCTTTCTTTTGGCATGAAAAGATATGCATATGTACCTAGGGATCCATGCCAACCTCAGATTGTGTGTCAGATTTGGAATTCATGCCAATAAATAGGCCTAGGTTATCCTAATGATGGCATGAAACCCGGGCTATATACTTGATTACATTACTTCACACTTAAATATTTTCTTAAGTCTTTGATATAACAAACACTATTTTGGCATATTGGTTAGCGGATATGGTTAATTCATTAGGTATATTCATTGGAATATTATGATTCCATGTAAGGTCGAGGGTTTGAGACTCGTCGAGCCCCATAACAAATTTTATACCTAGCCCAACTTGGAATTCTGGAAGGTGACATGTGGTGCCATTTCATTGGCCCATGTGGCAGCCTACTATTGGACTATGCCAACTATACCTACCACATGTGCATGTGGACTACCATGTCACTTGCTAAACTTTCTACCACACAGTCTTAAAGACTTCCACGTGTCAGTTTGTTATTGTTCCACTTGTCTACCTACCATGTCATCGTACGAATACCTCGTCATCCGTACGGATGACATGTGTCAAATTTTTATTGGTCCAAATGGATCCCTGAAAATTCCATTTATGAGTGACACATGGCATGCTATCATGCTTCCACATTACCCTACTAACGCCACTCTGCATCATCATGACATCATCACATTGTACGGAAAGGACATGTGTCCTCCTTTGACTTTGACTTTTTCCTTGTTTGACTTGAACTTTGACCTTGCATATCGTTTTCATACGAACTCTATTTGAGGAAATGTTTGTGCCATTGGAAAGCTATCGTTGAGCTCTACACAATGAATTAGTTTTTTAGAGAATTTTAGAAGGTCAAATTTTGATCTTTTTTGGATATTCCTGGACCTCTGTGAGCATTCTAGATCTTCCTGGACCTCTATGAACATTCCAGATCCTCCTAGATCAACGAATCGAATGTAAGAGTATTAGACGACCAAGTTTTCTAGAATATCAAGTTATCATCTTTGTACATGGTAGCTTCCAGAACCCTCGTTTTTCCATGCATAGAAACCTTAGAATTTATAATTAATCACACCTAGGCGGACAACTGCATAATTAATGATGTGAATGACTAATGTGTTGGTGTTTTCTTACCCATGGAAATAAAAAATTATTATAAACTCATGGAACCTGAAGTTTGGCTCAACACTAACTTCATGGTTAAGTTTTATGAACAACATAACACCAATCATATTTTGGCATCCTGGTGGAAGGAAGACATACAAATTGTGAACAGAGCATCCTGATGGTAAAAAACTATAAATATGAGAGAACCATATATCTTTCTCATGGCCCTAATATGACAAATATATGGGGAGAAGGATTGTTCAAAGTTCTCAGAATCCTGGATTCCCCTATCCTACACAGTGGCTATATCTGTAAGTGTCTTCAATTGGGGTGTTATAATCTCTAAACAATTGAGCATTAGGGTTGAGCAAGGACAAAAACCAAAAGCAGGATAAATCCCTTGCTTCTTTATGGATCCATACTTATTATATGCAATTTTCACGAGGAATGTATTTCTAGGGATGGGGTTAAGTTGCCATGTCTCAGAATTAGTTTTCAATGTTTATTTCTATGTCGTATGGGAAACTAGGTATAAAAAATATTATGCTACAATATGTAATGAATTTTTTTCTGGGGTTTATTTCATTATATGTAAACAAAATTGTTCAATGCTCTCTGAAGTAGTGAGAAAAGTCATATCTAGGATAGGGAATTTGTATTTAGAAGAAAAGAGTACCTATCTCAAAATTTTCGGAGCCACCAAAGCCCCACACCTATTTCCGACACACGTATTAGACATGTTGGTCCTGGGTGAAATTTGTTACCAGACCATTTTGCATCGTTTCAATGCTTCCTTAGTGAAATAAAAAAAAAATATAATTCATCCCATATAGATTCTATGTGGATTACCACTTGGTGAAAGATACTACTTAGGCCAGACAAGAAGCCAAACATTAGGTGGAATATAGGTTCTACACTAGCAGGTATAGGAAACATGACCCAAAAGGCCTAGTTTCTCTACACGTTGTTCAAGTGGTGTCTCACTGGTCATATGCACATGACACCTTTGAATATGATATCTTCATTGAGAATTCACTATATTGGGAAGATGTCTTATAGAGAAAATAAAAGATAGACCTCACCAGTTTCAAAGCTATGTTAGAAGATGAACCATTAGAATGGTTGGAACAGACAGCGGGATTTGTTGTATGGGAACTAAATGAGAATGTAGGGCAAGTGGAAAGGGGGATCAAAGCACAAAGACTCCTACAGTATGCTGAGAGAATGTTCCAAGAGAATAAGAAAAATCCCAATATTTCGGAATTAGGACCACCTATAGTGACTCCTTTGGACATGAGCATGATAGGACAAGAGAAAACGCATGTAGGAGGTAATGAATAGACTAATGAAAGACAAGAAAAAGTATAAAAATCAGGTCCAAGACCAAAACTTGAGACTGTGACAATGACACCATACCTAAGAATACTTGCACCAATAATCAATGACCTCATCACAATCTATGACGATGATAGTGAGGATTTGGATAGCATAGAAGTTCCCATTATCAATGAAGCTCACATAGAGATATTAGACATCAAGTTGTTCCAAAGACTGCAACCCTCGGATATGGGGAAAAATATGAATACAACAAAAAACATTATTACCCCCTTGGGGTATTAGTCATATCCTCATGATGAAGGAAGAGGCGATCAAGAGAATGAAGTAGAAGTGTTGGACCCAGAAAATGCCACCTCAGTGGGGCAGGGCAAGATATGGGACATAGACCAAGGGGAAGCTATATAAAATAAATATGAGTAATGAGAAGGGATCCATCCCAAAGGAAGAGACCCTGAATAAATGATAAAGTGAAGAAATTCTAGGTCTGGAAAGGAAAAATGCATGTGACCTGCCAAGGAGCCAAGGACATGAGGGAAAGAACGATGATAAAGAATTTGAAGGAGACACAACAAGGGAAACAAATGCCTCTTCACCCAAATAATTGACAACACCCATGGTAGAAGAAACAAAGAATGTGAATGTGGTCATCTATGACCCCATGAAGGTAGGGGATGTCCTCCGAGATGTAGAGACTGGATTCACAAATAGTCATTGACAACCTTCTAGAGTTACAGGTCAGAAGCACACATCAAGAAAATATGTGGAAATCATTAACAGTTAGGTACCAGTGACCGATAAAGGTAAGGAACTGGCCTTTGAACACTTTCATACTCTTGGTATTCTGAGAAGTGCTATCTCATGGGAGGATAAACCAATTCCAGAATGTTTAAATGAAGTGTTCGATGTCTACGCAATTTCTTATGAAAGAAAAAGGAAAGTGGTGGTAATAAGGAATGACAAGAAGAGGAGGCTTACTTTGGACAATATTGTGATGATTACTATGAAGGAAACCATATTGGATGCTAAGAAATCTAGGGTAAGCAATTTATTAGGAGCATGAATGGCTATATCCAGTGCTACCATTGACAGGGAAAGAAAATATGAGAATGAATTTGATTCTATTAGATAAGAACTTGTGCATATTAGACATCAAGTTGAATACTATCAAGACACCACTCACATGTTCAGGTTCATAAGGATTGAGCTTAAAGAGATTTACAATTAATTCAAATCAGAAAGGAAGATTTTCATGGCCCGTATTGTTAGATATCAGGAGGAAAATTTGTTTGGTCTCATGGCACTTAAGGAAATCATGCAGTGGTCCATGAAATCCCACAAGGTTCTAGCACAAATTGATACATTCAAGAGATACATAAAGGTCAAGGAGATGAGAATCATAGCATCAGGACACTCACAGATGAAATCTTGGCCAGGTTCCAAATGGAAGCGGAGTATTGGATGTAGCTGGTGGTAGAACATCAACGAAAAATTAAATATAGATGGGAGGAGTGTCTTAATAAATGGAGCAAGATAAACCAAAGAATGAGTGGCATTCATCTCCTGGAGTTCGGAATGCTCGATGACTTCACCAAATTAAATGACATAGTCGGAAAACTCAAGGAAATCGATAAAATATTTGAAGTTGATGTACTATAAGTCAAAACACTAAAAAGGGGACAATTTAAAAGACTCATCGATGGGATCATCATGGGATATATGACGTTTAAGTTCCAAGTTAGACCGGTTCATAAATCATGTGATGGAAATGAAGGGAAAACTCAATGCACCAATCGAGTAGCACCAGTTTCCATACTTGCATATGTGCAAAGATATTTTCTCTCAATGGTATGAGTATAATAAATCAAATCCTATGAGTTAACTGGAGATCACCAGTAGTTCATAGGTGGATGAGTCCACTCTATATTTTGTTTACTTTACTTTAAGTAGCTATTGAAACTTTTGCATGAAACTATTTTTGATATAAATAAATACATCAACCTTGTTTTGAAGGGCCAATTGGTAGTTGTAAGAATGTAAGTATTAAACAAAGAATGATTTTGGAGTTTAATATCGAAGCTCGTACAAATCCAAAGACACATTTCTGCCAAGATTGAGGAATAACTAGATCTATGGATTGCTCTATGAACAATGTTTCTACTATAGGTCCTTTAGTAAGATTGTGATTATGCTAAGTTATCTTGAATGATTATGGTTGCTAAATGGATGTTAGTTTAAATTCAATGGTTTCAGTTTTGTATTTGCATGAAGATTAAATACAAAACTAATTCTATTATTCACTTTACATGTTAATTGTGTTGAATTTTTTCTCTCTTTTCCCTCTTCAAGTAATATTTGTTTGTTGATTGATGATAGTATTATTTGCTAATATTGATTATATGCATATATTGTTTGACTAACCAATTGGAAAAAGGGTTATCCAGTGTCCAATTTTCTTCTATTTTAGTCATTTAAGTTATTGCATGATTACGTGATAAAGAATAATTTTCACAAAAAGAGATACATTGTTATCTAGTGAACTTTCCAAAAAAAAAATTTAAAGCCCATCGAAACTTTATGGATTATTAATCCAGAGAATCAAGCTACTTTAAACAAAGAATAGTCTAATTGGGACTCATCTCTAGGCATGATTCTTATTGTTGTGTTAAAGGGAATTTGGACCTCTCAACAAGCCCTTGAAGAAGAAAGAGCATGCAAGGAGTTACAATGTGCGAATCAGAGGTCTCTTGAAGAGGCACGGATCTGAGAGGAAGTGAAAAGGGAGACATAGAGGTCACTAGAGGAAGAACAAATCTGAAAAGAAGTGCAATGGGTGATGCAAAGGTAAATGGAGGAAGCTAGAGCGCATGAAGAACTACAATGCATGATGAAAATATGTTTTGAGGAGGCTCGTGTGCATGAGGAAATTCAGCACGCAACCCAAAGATCAATATAAGAAGCACACAGATAGACTACAATGTGACACACTGAACAAAAGGATTATGAAGAACAACATTAGGAGGAGTTGTAATTGTTATCCCTTGACCAAGTTTTGAGGATCCTTGGTCATTTTTGACCATTTTGGGACTTCTACAGGCTGTCGAAGGCAGAGCACAAATTGAAGTGGAGATCACGGGATCTCGACCCCTTTTTAGGGATTTTTGGGTTTTGGGATTATGTAATGGGTATGGGGATGTCGGCCCATGGATTTAACCATGCTTAGGACTATTTTGTAATGTATAAATAGAATTCTAGGCGATGTAAGAAGTAGTGACTATTCAGTGTGAACCATTGTTGCTAAGTGCCAAAGTAGATATGTGTGATTTGGCTTTGTGCGCACTGTGTGAGACTTGCAAGGATGAGTGCAAGCGAATGTAAAAGACTGAGTACAACTATGTGCCTAGATCTACTCGGGGAAGGAGGATCTGGTGAGGTGTGTGGATCTCCTATCCTCTATGGAGTTGTTTTAGAGGCTTTGTGCATGTAAGAAGATTGAAAGAAGCTAATAAAGAAGACGAAGAGTTGGTGGACATAGCCCCAGGGAGGGGATGAACCACGTATATCCTGTGTTATGAATGCTTTGTGCTTTATGATTTCTCTCTTGTTTATATGATTCAAAGCTTAGTGCATTGTTAGATGATAGATAAATCTAATATGATAGCTTAGTGTTGAATAATGCGAACGAATTCTAGATCTGATCCCTATTGGTATGCTTAGTGCTTGAATCCATTTGATCTATGTGAATGATGCGTGGATATGTTGTTACAGTTTAGCTGCGCTGTGAACTAAGGTTGAATATTAATGAACTATAATTACTAAGTGCTTTGTTAAGGTGTTACAATCACAGATATCTTTCCTAGCTAAGGTTGCAGGCACTGGAGTCTTGCAACCATCCATGCCTCTACCTCAGGTGAGACTTCATCTGCTTCACAGGTGTTGTTGAAAAGGCCGGTAGTTAGGGTTTTGTTGGTGTGATGTTGTAGCATTGAACCCTGGGTCTACCCCTGTGCCAAGAAATGATTCCGTTGTCGGGACTGAAACTCTGATTGTTGGGAACTGAGGAAGAAGAAGCTATGTGCAAAGATCTGACCTAAAACTGTGATTGCTGGGAACTAAGGAAGAAGAAGCTTTGTGCAAAGATCTGACCTGAAACTGTGAAATCTCCGTGAGTAGATCTGTTTCCCTGGTGCATAGTACTCTACCTGGATTGTGAAGCTCTGTGCTAAGAAGAGAAGTTCGATCTGAAGAAAAGAGGTAATATCTGGAAGCTTTGTGCTCTGAGAAAGGTAAGAATAATGAGAAAGTTTGATTGAAAGGGTAAGATAAGTAGAAATTTTTGTTTCAAAAATATGGATCTAGGTATGTTTGATAAAAAAATTCATACCCTGAAAACTAGGGCACAACAAGAAGAAATAAGATTTGATGTGACTAGATCTGATAAGAATAATGAAAGATATGGTATTCCTATCCATAGAAAGAATGTTTGGACTAACAAATGGATGCAGGATCCTAGAAAGAATTTTTTGCAGGTTAGCTACCATGATCCTAGTGCGAAGTATAGGAAATGATAGGGATCATTTAAGAGAAAGAGAGGTTTAACTCTTTGTTACAGTTTCAGAAGACCAGGACATCTTGCTAAGGAATGACCTGGTAGAAGACCCAATTGTCTTTGTTGTAAATCTATGGATCATGAAGTTTTGGATTGCCCTAAAATGATTTCTAAGCTTGAAAGAATGAATATGAGACAAGAAAACCCTGAGGAAGGTCAAGAAACTAACATCATGGCATAACCCCAGAAAGAATCAGAAACTATACTATTGCAAATGAAAGAAACCCTGAATGATCACAAAAACATCAACCTACCAGAGATGTTCAAAGAAAAACAATGCATAGAAACAAGAATAAGATACTTCGACATTGATTGTGTTCTGGATGAGGAAACACAGGTGAATATCATGAAAGAAAGAACTTGGGAAATTTTAGGAAAGCCTGCTATGATTCCTTCATTGGGAGGAATAGGATTATTTAGAGGAAAGTTGATAACCCTATGTGGAATACTTACCCAGATATCTATGAGTGCTCATGGAACCTTGACAGAAGAAGATTTTGAGGTTGTTAAATTTATTTAGAACCGTGCCCCATTTTCTATGTTACTAGGAAAACCTTGGTGTTGGGGCTCAGAAAGGTCCTATTCTCATCCACCTTTCCCTTCATCATTCTTCACATTTCATCGCCCCATTAACCTTTCACGATATCATTTCCATAAATATACTTGGGTTTCACCTTATTGTTCTCCACTTTATTCATTTTAGTATTTAAAAGGAATTTGTGATTAAATGTTAGAAAATCAACATGTTTTCATATATATCTCAAATATGTGTGAGCTTTGTAATGTGTAGGAATATGTGAAGGATCAATTCAAAGGACTTTTCGAATACTTCCTCCACCATTTCAATATTTGAGGAGATAATTCAAGCCCATTCCAAGGAGAAGATCATGGAGATTTGGTTGGAATATCTTATCTAAGATATATGAGAGATATGTGTGATGATTTAGAGGGATTATATCTTGTAATAATGGAAAATAGGTTGAGAGAATAGTGGATCTATAATAATGAGATGGTTATCTTATATTCAAGGCTCTCATGTATAAAACAGAGTTCTCTCTCTTCATGAGAATTCAATTAAGATGTAATTAGAATTAGAGTAGTCATTATGATTCAAAAGAGAAAGGGATTCTTAGCTTTGATTCATGGTTTTGGTTTTCATGTTTTCATTATTATGTTATGAAGATTGATTTGGTTATTTTAATATAAGATTGCTTCATTAGAGTGAGCTCACATATGTTGTTGTGTCATTCAATTTTTCACATGTTGTACTTTCTTTTCTTTCATGTAGTTCTCAATTTCTAGATTAATTCCTTTATGCAATTTCTCATTCCTAGATTAATTTCATTTATGCAACTAGATTAATGATTCAATTGCAGTCGTGTGTTAGATTAATGATTCAATTTCAGTCATAGCTTAAACATTAGATTAGATTAGTCTTACTTCAATCTTGCATATACTTTGTGTGTGCTTCGTCAGTTTACGACCCCCGGGTTGACAAATTAGATAAGTTGGGAAAATACTACAATGCAATTAATACAACATTAGTTTGGCCCAATATAACGACTGTTGTTCCCTTGTCATGATTGCTATTCCTTTTGCTGTTCATTTGAACGAGACGATTGTTGTTCCTTTTGTTGTTCCTTTGAATAGAAAATTTGTCATTCCCTTTACGATTGTTGTTCATTTATAGGTGTTGCATCTCTAGAGGCTAGGTATTGAAAACGGAAGGTAAGAACCTACGTAGGCGACAAGTAAAACGCTTGTGCCAACGCCTACCTTTGGTTGATGCATAGAGGTTGTTTTTAGGACATCTTTAGAGCCCAACATTTTGGCGCCATTGCTGGGGAAGCACAATGGATTGAGGTATTAGTTTCTTTTTCATTTCAATTCATGCAAGTGTGATTAGACATGATCCTAACTCGGAGGTGACATATGGGTAAGGACATGTAGGGTAGTGTAAATTTCAATTCATGCAAGTGTGGTAGTTTAAATTTATTTTTCATGCAAGTGTGATTAGACATGCTCCTAACTCCGATGTGACATATGGGTAAGGACATGTAGGGTAGTGTAAATTTCAATTCATGCAAGTGTGATTAGACATGATCCTAACTCTGAGGTGACATACGGGTAAGGACATGTAGGGTAGTGTAAATTTCAATTCATGCAAGTGTGGTAGTTTAAATTTTTTTTTCATGCAAGTGTGATTAGACATGCTCCTAACTCTGAGGTGACATATGGGTAAGGACATGTAGGGTAGTTTAAATTTCAATTTCTGCAAGTTAGTGTAAATTTCAATTTCCGCAAGATTAGTTTAAATTTTTGCAAGTGTGATCTACATGTGTTGGTTCTAGGGGTCTTAGTAGCTACTTGAATGGAGACTGCTCATGTTCTCCCTAACCAACTATCAGGAATGTTTTAATCTCCGCAACTGTGAAGAGTAATTTTTTTTATGTTTTAGCAAGAGTGTTTTTTAAAGTTTTTCATTTTGATTTGGGTACTGTAAGAATCCTTCTTTTTAACATGATTTAACAATGAGTGTCATCTTGGAACTACTCACTTAGATCCTGGCAGATGTCGGGATCTCCTCTTCCTTGGAAGGGGAGATCTTGACAAGAATCAAAGATTCAAATACTCCTCCAGAAACAATTGAAGATTCAACATCTGACAAATCTTGCATATTCGATGACGAACAATCATTCGAACAATAGATCAAGGAAGATGAAGAGGAGTTACAGCATGATCTGAGCGAGGAACAACACACCAATGAAAGCTTGATCGAACGATGGTTTCAAGTGAGTACTAGGTTAGATACATTTAGTTTTTCTTCTTATTTTCTTAATTCACAATTTCAACAACTAATTTCGCATGCTCATACATATTCTCGACTGTCTATTGTGAAATTGAAAGATAACATATTTTTATTACTGTTGTGTGCATGGCTACATTGGCTATTTGATTACACGTAACTAATTTCACATTTTTAATTAGCATAGAGTAGGTAGGGTAAATGAATAAAACCATGCTTTTGTTTTCGAGTTTTTGTTTTTATTTCGAATACGTATGCTCTCTTCTAATAAGGAATGACTATAAAATGTTTTGATGAATGTTTTGATATTGTTGAAGATCTGAACAAAATGTTTAAATCATTTTTTTTCTTCAGTTTTCAAAATTAATTTGTCACCATTTGCTAAAATAATTTTATTCAGTTTGATTTGTCTCAAATGCTAATCAAATTTCTAGTTTTATTTAAAATAAAAATAATATATATATATATATATACAAAAAAATAAAAAATTAAAAAATTAAAAAACAAAACACAAAATGCAGAAATTGAATTGATGATATCTCACAAACCGGAAACTGGGTTCTCTTGATTTTTGGACAGGAAGTGAATAATAGTATGACGAATAAACCCAATAAATTGCAGCTCAATCCAATGCACGGTTTTTGGGAAACTCAACATCATCACCTTCAGCCATTTCTCTGATATCTCAGGATCCGTACATCAGATGGCTCTGATTTTTGGTGTGCAGAAGTATTGGGACCATAGGAACCTTCCCACAAAATTTCAGCTCAATCCAGTGCACGGTTTTCGAGAAAATCAACATCATCACCTTCAGCCATTTCTCTTATATCTCGCGATCCATGCATCGGATGGCTTTGATTTTTTGCGTGTAGACGTAGTGGGACCATATAAACCTGCCCACCAAATTCCAGTCAAATCCAATGTACAGTTTGTGAGAAAATCATCTCTGAAGTTTGTTGTAGCACTCTGCAACAAAAACAATAACAATAAAAAAAATCGAACACAATTCATATCACAATAATTGAACTTGGCTGGGAGATCTGATTTTATGGGCGGAAGTTATGGGGTCAAACCCCATCCACGCCACTCTTTATGCTATATTTTCAGTGATTTAATGATTTGGCAATGATCTGTTAGTTATGTGTTTTGGATGCTTTGTTTTTCATTTTTTTTTAGTTAGTATCTTTTCTATTTTTTGCATTTTCTTTTGATATGTAAAACAAAAATAAAATAAAAACTATGAAACCATAAAAAATATTTCATTCGTTTTGTTAAGAAAAACAATAAAAACTAAATAAATAAATAGAACCATACAAAGAAAAATTATTATGAAAATGAAAAATGTATGGATAAAAAAAGTTATTGTTATTTGTTTTGGTTTTACTTCGTGTTGTATGTGGTCGAATAGGTAGTGGTATATACTCAGATCGTGGTGATAAAAGTGTTCCGTAAACTATTTAAGTGAAAGCATGCACAAATAGCACATTTGGATCCCTGTACAATTGCATACAAGTGACACTGCCAATAAAAAATTTGAAAACAAATCAAATATTCTAAAAATAAAAATTTGCAAATGGATTTTCACATTTCCTGAAAACATCATTGGAATCATGTTTTTTTATCTTTTTATGCTAAAATTATTGTGAAGTCACTTCACCAGGTATTCATGAAGAGGATTGTCAAAAATGCGCTATCACCAACCAGTAAAAACACATTTCATTCTTTTCATTTGGTTGATAGCTTTAGTATTTTCTACACTTTATGTTTTCAATATTCTCACACTATTTGTTGTAGATTAGTGCTAACATTTTACAGTTTCAAAGATGATCGAATTTCTTGCAGAAGTGACTTTCAAGAATCATAGAAACTTTTTCGATAAAAAAAAGCATGCTTTGTTGACTGCTTGAAGGAGTTGTTACTCATCATAAACATCATGACGTTTTGTTAGACATAAACCTTTTCATAAACCCATTTGCGTCATGAAGGTTCTCCCCCATTTCTCCTTCAAAGCAGATTGGTCATCCATGTGTTGAAGCCCATCTTCCATTTCCTTATCCTTCACGAATTCGCACATGCCTATCTTCTCGAGTCGCATACATCTCTTTATCTTTTTTCAGTTCAGTTTTCCTTGTCAATAAAACTATCCAGCTCCCTTTCCATGACTACATTGTCTTTCCATACACAATGTTGCTACTGAGATATTTTCATCTATAGTCCTAGAACTCTTTTTATCAGAACTCACGTTGATTGATGTGGGATTCCTTAAGGCCCACCTTTCAACAAGTCTTTCCCCATCGTCCTCAACACCTTATCTGGGATATAGACTAGAGTCCATTTTGAGTACCTGGGGGCTTGCATGCCTTAATGGAAAGTTCTCTCGCTGACAATCATGGGAATACATCAATGTACCTTGATCGTCAGATCTTGCAAGTGGCTCGACATCAGCTCATCCATTCGCACTTCGCCATATGTACTCGGGTACCTTGGCACTCATTGACATTAATGGTGAGTTGCCTCGCATTGGTTAATGACATTCATCATTGGTCGATAATCCAATGACTTCTTTTCATGCTCGACATCGACACATTCATTCACATGATTAGAATTGTACCATCAAGTTTAGCAACAGGAGAATACTATACACTTTTCATGACTCTATCAGCAGTTACAGTAGCATGACTTCATCCATTTGAGACTACCACAGTTCCACTTTCATACTTTCTCTTTTCCATGGTGCATTCAACAATAATTCAACTTCCTCCACTTCACATTCTCTGCTCCAACAGATAACAGTCGCCGCTACAGTAGCAGTCGCTTTCCATATGATCCTGCAACAGTGACATCTTCCATGATCTAGCAGCCACATCAACCATATTCCTATTGCATAGTTCATCAACATTTTAGGTGAGTGGAGGTATGTTATTTTCTAAACTTTAATCATGTAATTCCTCAACTGCTAGCAATGAATAATTCGGAAAATTTCCTGATCCAGTTCCCTTTCCTTTTCACTTCTATGACTTATGCCACACTGCATGAGGACATGCAACAAGTTAATTTGGGGGGTGAGGGACTTTATTCACTATCATCACTCCATTTTTCTACGACCATCATTCCATTTTTTCGTCTCATTTACCAGTTATGAACATTTCTTTTCCAACATTTCTTTTCCAACGATGCTCTGTTGCACTTTACTTCATAAGCACTAATATACATATTGGCATGATTCACACATATAAAAAAATAAAAAAGGGGCTTTCTTATACTCAATGATGTTTTCCTTATGCACATTGATAGCACACATTTTCCAGTAAAAATATGGGCAAATTATTATCATAACAACAAGAGAACAAGTAACGAAATGAATGTTGTTAACACAAGAACCTATTGGCAATTTCAGTTAACAGAAAGCAAATCAGCGTATACTTGTCATTGATGGCAAGTATAGTTGTGGTTGCAGTGATGACAATAGCAATGAATAGCAGCGCAACAATAATCAGGAGGAGAAGAGTCAGTGACCGTAGGATCTCATTCAAATTTCCCGAAAGAACGAGGGTTGTCAGATCTGTAGAAGTTGCGAGAGAGATAAGCCATCGGAGAATCGGGGATCGAGACTTTGAAATGTCCAGTTCACTCGACAACGAAAACCCCGAAATCGCGATATGCAATTTCGCGATTTGATCGCAGCCGTTAAAGCAAGCTTGAGATATGGACCATTGATTTTGCTCATCGGAGAATCGAGAATCAGAGTTTCACGAGTCTCGTGAACAATGACAATGAAAACCCCGAAATCGCGATAGGCGATTTCGCGATGTAATCACAGCCGTTGGATAAGGACTGCATCTGGACCGTTGAATCTCTGCATGGAGTGCGAGTACAGTTATGGTTGTGGAGATGACTCAGTGACCATTAGATCCAAGCGCAAGACCCGATCATCGTCGGATCAAAGATAACCTGCACGCCCTTTAAAGTACAAGGAGAAGTGGGAGTAATCGTGATGTGCAAAATCGTGAGATCTAATCTGAGTCGTCGAGCTAGAAGTGATCTGAACCGTTGATCCAACTCACGACAGCAGACCACGTCAGTAAGGGACACATGGCACAACCAGGGAATGACAGGTGGCAGGCAGATTCAACACTTCAGGCACATGTAAGTCACGAATCAAAGTGACACATGGCAAGATCTAACACGTGTCAAACCACGTGTGACGTCAGCAGAGGTATCGGTGATCGGGACTTTGAAACGACAAAGTCACTTGATATCGAAAGTCTCGAAATCCCGAAGGGATCCGGACCATCCATCTGAGGGACAGGTGTCAAAGATCAAGCCGCCATCGACATTTTGTTCATCGGAAAATCGGGGATCCCGTTGACAAGAGTTTTGTGAAATTCAGAATCGCGATCCGCAAAACCCCGATGAGTGGGGGCCAGATGTCAGCACAACAGCGAAGGAGGACAGTGGCGTAGTGGAGGCCAGCTGTCAGAGATAAGGATGTGGTCACGAAGTGACGGTCACGTTGACCGAGAGCTAAGCTTAGGAGGGCTAGCGTATGAAAGGCGCCATCGGGAATCAGAGAATCGCGAGTCCAGAGGACTTGTGAATTTTGACATCGCAAATGCCGAAATCGCGATGAGTGAAATCCTGATTAGATATGGACCGTTGGGTCAAGTATTGATCGGAGGGCTGTTGTTCTTCCTCACACATTAACGCTTCAGTTATGAATCAGTTAAGAGAAACGGACTGATGATGACAAAGAAGTTAGCGTTTCATTTGCCAAGACAGATGTCCTTGTATTACCGATTGGAAGGGGAAGTGGAATCGTCAAGGTAGCTTGTATA